>JAXQGP010000150.1:0-145377 GCA_037040125.1 Kazachstania sp. M6911
AAGTTATCAACAAGGAAATTGAAAACGCTACCAAGGATATCTTCCCATTACAAAACGTCCACATCAGAAAGGTTAAGCTATTAAAGCAACCTAAGTTCGATGTTGGTGCTTTAATGGCTCTACACGGTGAAGGTTCCGCTGAAGAAAAGGGTAAGAAGGTCGCTGGTTTCAACGATGAAGTTCTAGAAACTGTTTAAGCATTTTAAAGCTAACAACAAAAATATAAAACTATATTAATTATATATACATATATGCAAATTTATTAATCGATAAGTTTTTCTTAATACTAAAAGACACAATTTAATTAATGGAGTTAGTAGTCATAAAGTTGTATATCGTAATGTTAATTTGAATTTACCTTCAATATCTTCATTTCCTATATAACGCCTTATCTTAGACTAATCACAAGAGTTTTGTGGTTTGTGTTAATGGTGTCTATATATTAAAATACGGGATTACCCACAAATTCTTTGTACAATATATATAAACTTAAATATGCAGATTCTAAGGGAAATTATGCTAATTAGATTCACTTGGGACATCGCTAGTGAGTTCATAGTCCTGGCTGGCATCATTTGCTCTGTCTGATTCTTGATTAAGAACCGGTTCAACTGAAGTAGTTTGACTTTCGAACGCGTCTGACTGCTGTTGAGGTTCTCCTTCGTTCATGTCTACATCTTCATCTTCATTCTCAACATTAGCAGGAATGTTCGATAATTTTTCATTTTCTTCTTCCTGATTATCACCATTCCCTTCTGTTTCGTCTTCCCCATCTTCAGCAATTGATGAAGATTCATCACCATTTTCATTATTGTCGTCATATGACTGTCTTTGCGAGCGTTCATCTTCATTATTATCTCTTCTTTCATCATCCTCTTCATACTCATCATCAGAATCCTCATTTCCGTCCATTTCGATATCAAATTCATGCAGCTTTTGGTCCCTTTTAGATAGTTCTTCCTGTAGCACGTTTGTAACCTTTGTGAATACATCTGCATCTTTCTGCCATTTCTTTTTAAATTCATCAATCTCTTTCGTTAACTTTTCAATGTCTGATTTCATGGTTTTATTCAATTGTTTTGCTTCCTTTGGACCCTTTGAAAAGTTTTCGTAAACACCGTACCTGTCTTTAGTTGGGTCACCAGTCTTTCCGGAACTTGCATATCTTGAATTATTTTTTATTTGTAAACAGTTCTTAGTAATCAATTCCTTTGTTATATCTTTACCTAGTTCATTTTCCCATTCTTCTTGTGTAACTGTTAAATCTGTATTATTTGTTGCTAGTTCATTAAATCCTTTATTGATCGATTTTACATTATTGTAAAGGGCTTGAATTTTCTGTATCCTTCCCCTTAATCTTCCATGAATAGCTTTCAATTCTGGTAATACTTCGGATACATTATTTTTAATATCATTTTTAACATTATCATTTGATTGTTGCCAATTCTCAACAGTTGTTTTCTTGATATCGATAGATGATTGTACTTCCAAAAAATGTAAATCTGTTGATTCACTCAAATTCTTTACTATATCACCGTTAAAAGGAATTGCGTCTTTGTTTTCCTCTGTTGGAACAGCCAATTCACCACGTAATAACTGATTGCATATACTGGCTGTATTCGTTACACCTTCCATATATTTGGTGAATGAGGTATCGATTTCACTGTACAGCACCTTATCTTTTATTTGTCTTATTTCATTAGGAGTTAAAGACATTGTTTTTATTCCACGATTATATCAAGGAGTTATTCCGAAAAACTAATAAGTTTACCTATCTTTATTCTCTTTGAACTCTTTAATTTTCACAATTTATCTGTTTGAAATACAATAATTGTCACTGTTGTTATGGCTTCCTGTCTTTATATATTTTCAACTATTTTCCTTTTGTGAGGTGGGGCCCAACGCGGAGGACCGACAAATAAATTAAAGACTGCCATTGAAAGTAATAGAAAACATGATACATTTATATATTCGCTGTGCTTAATGCCTATGTTCTTTAAAATACAGACTTAATATTATACTATTATTTAATTATATAATCATATCAATGTTGCAAATTTATTAATGCTTTGACCTCTCTCTCCGTGTTTCAAGTAACCTCTGTAAGCTGGAAGCTCGGTTTGAATCTTTGGTCAATTTTGGTTTTGAAACACTAGGGAATGACTTACTCTTTGGCGCAAAATGAGCTCGGTTAGCTGCCTTTTTTTTAGGTGGATCTTCTCCCAGTTTTTTAAAAACATCTTCTGTTGACTCTAAAGTTTTATAAAATTCGATAACTTTATCATGTGCTAGAATTTTATTTCTACTGAAGTTTAAAACTTGTAAACCTTCTCTCGAAACTGCTCTAGATAGTGCTACGTAAGCTTGACCCTTTTCAAAGACACGCCTTAAATCCACCTTAACTTTGGGTAGTGTTTGACCTTGTGATTTGTGAATGGATAAAGACCAAGCTAACATTAAGGGTAATTGAACTCTTGAAACCAGAGGTTTTTCATGTTCATCTTCAACGGCCCAATCTTCTGGTTCCACCAAAATTGTCCTTGTTGTCATATCCGACATCTTAAATCTGACTAAAGGTAACTTCCTACCATTCGAACTTTCATGAATTTGCTCCAGCCATTTTTTCTTTCTTTCTATATTAATTTTTTCACCAGGTGCTGAACACTCAGTATCTTTCAAAAAATCAAATATACTACCATCAAGTGTCTTACTTGTGGAACCAGTTTCACGTCTGTTAAATGCTTCTTTGATCAGTTTATTCTTTTTGGCACCATTTGCCTCATCTACAGCTGCAGCTTCCTCCTTTAGTTCCTCTATTTTCAATGGATCACTCTTTAAGCTGTCCAGTTCATTTACAGTTAATTGTGGATTCTCGCACATGATGTTATAAAAGAAGTATGTGTCTGCATCCATGAAATCCAGAACTTTCCCCAGAGATCCATTAACTAAGGTCGCATCGATATTTTTTATCATCATTACTTGAGCACCAACTTTTAAATGTAATTCCTTAGGTGCTAAGAAATTTTGCAATAATTTATCTCTTAATTCCTTATCCTTTAAGTCACCACCATCTACAGCTTTGAAATCATGCACCATCCCCGGTAATTTCCCAAGTCGGCTATTATTGGCTTTATCAACTTCAAATCTTGTACTATACAGTTCGGCTGGGATAATTTCATCCTCAGGTAACTCTCTACTCAAATTCATAAATTCGGTTTCTGTTTTTGCGTCTATCTTCCCTAGTCTCATTTTATTTAACATCTCGATAAATTTTATATCACCTTGTTGTCTGAACACCCTTTTTAACATGACCGTAATATCAACACCTTCCTTCCATGAGGTAGATTCAAATGCAAATTTCGTTGGATTATTGGGGTCCTTAGAGACTGGTGGAAGTTGGAAGAAATCACCACAGAATATAACTTGAATACCACCAAAGGGTGCCTGGTTCTTTCTGATCTTTTTTGCGACATGGTTCAATTTATCAAGAAGGTCACCATCAAGCATGGATACTTCATCAATAACAAGAGCCCTCATCTCTTGCCATCTTCTTAAATGCTTCTTTGATCTTCGAACCTTCTTATATAGCATATCTCCATCACCTTTCCCTAACCCTATACCTGTGTAAGAATGTATTGTTACACCTCCAATGTTACAAGCGGCTAGACCAGTTGAGGCAGTGACGGCCACATGGTCCTTTTCATATAATTTCTTCAATTTCTTTATTAATTCTCTTAATAAAATAGATTTACCAGTACCTGCACTACCAGTATAAAAAATGTTGTAACCTTTTTCTGCCATTTTGATAATCTGTTCTTGTTCTACACTAAGTCTTATTGGTACTTTAACTTTTGTGTTTGGTGCTAGATGTAAGGTTTTCTTAACATCTTCATCCCCGTTCATATTAAGAACAGAAGGTGCCTGTGTTGCAAATGAGAATTTATTACTGAGAGGTGCTTGTTTGTCGCCAATTGTTATATCACTATGTGACCTACTAATATCGACATCGGAGTTCGGTTGTCCAGAAAGAAAAGAAATCGGTTGCGATGCAGCTCTCCTTATAGATGAACCGGTTTCAGATGTTTGTGGTTTCTTGTTTTTATTTGTCAAATCTGCAATCAACGAGAGATCTAGATCTGATGAGATGTCACTTTTGATTTGAAATACCTCAGGTCTTGTATCCATTTTAATTGGGGTTGACAATTGAACTGCACTTTGTGGCATCGAACCCAGTTTTGACGGTGTATCCATCATAATAGGTTGAATTATGGGTATTTGGTTGGCTAGATCATGTAGTTCTGATATATTTTCCTTTAGGGAACTCTCGGTATGTATCTTTCTTACATTATTTGTCGTCCCAATATTCTTTAAATTTTCATTAACTTTTAGTTCAGTTTTCTTGGTGGTAGAATTATTATTGTTATTATTATTCCCATTTTTAGGTGTCTTACGAGGGCTCTGTATGTCGAGAATCATTAGATCATCGCTATCCCAGTCATCGGACTGTGAAAGTATTTCGTCAATTTCTATAAGTTCATCATTTGTTATTTTTTGCTTCTTTTCGAATTGAGGAGCTCGATTATTCCCTGTTAAAAGTCTTTTTGACATTGTTAAAGCTGGGTTAATGTGGTGTTCCTGTTTGATGCTTCCTAAAAGGTAGTTATTTCTGTTTAGATTTAACAGTCTATATAAATTTCTTAAAAATTTTATATTCATGAATTCATTTAACAATCTTATATGGTTTCTTTGATAGATTCTTGGGGTAGTATTGTGGATATGGTGCTATTTATAATTCTATTATGATTCTCCGCTTCACTTTGCTAATTACTCCTTAAAATTTTCTCGTAAAAACTATATAATTTGATTAATTTATGATATGTATCTTGTAATTTGAAAACAAAAACTTCTATCAATCGATACGCCAATTTCTCCTCGAGCTTGTATATCTACTGTTGTAGATCAAATCTGTATTTATTTGTATGGCCTTCGTGACTGTAAACAATACTAACGCCAAATGAAGTGCAAAATCTATTTTCTTTAATTAACGCGATGCGCTATATCACAAAATTTTCATTATGGTCTCAGATCATTGAGATGCAAAAATTTTCAACTAGAAATAGAGTTATGCAAGAGTAATATCAGAGTGTTCTTGAGTAGATTATTCGATAAGTTGCATTGTCCATCGACTAGAAATAGTATACCGTAAGGTGTTGTACAGTATTCAATCAAAACGTTTAAAATATACCTGTAAAAGTGTACATCAAAAACTCCGAAATATCTTCAAAGTATGCTAAAGTGGGGGAAAATTAATATTTCAAGAAATGAATTATGTCTAGCAAATGTTTTACAAGCTGGTCAAGCTTTCAGATGGATTCTGAATGAGGAAACGGATGAATACTTCACTACTATGAAAATTGCCAACAGTACCGAATATAGTATCGTGATGCTAAGACAGCAAGATGATGATTACATTGAGTGTGCAACATCTGATAAGAAATGTGATTTACAAGATTTAGTAAGTCATTTTGAGTCATATTTTAGAATCGAGGTGGATGTTATGATGACACATGAGACACAATGGTTAGTTAATGACCCGAAATTCAAGGGTATCGGATCACATGGGATAAGAATACTAGGTCAGGAACCTTGGGAAACTTTGATATCTTTCATATGTTCTACAAATAATAACATATCTCGTATTACTAAAATGTGCCATGCCTTATGTACCAATTACGGTAAATTGATAGGTAAATTCGGTTCTACAGAATACTATTCTTTTCCTTCTAGTGAAGACTTGGTAGATAATGCTACTGAGCTTGAATTAAGAGAACTTGGTTTCGGTTATAGGGCAAAATACATTGTGGATACTGCAATTAAAATGGTAGAAGACAAGAAGGATCACGACAATTGTTCAGATAGCGAATTTCTGACTAAAATAGCTAAATCTAACGATTACGACGGACTTAGAGAGCATTTGATGAGCTATTCAGGAATTGGGCCAAAGGTAGCCGATTGTATCTGTTTGATGGGTTTGAGAAAGGATGAAGTTGTTCCTGTTGATGTTCACGTTGCACGTATTGCAGAAAGAGATTATAAGATCAAAGCGAGTAATAAAGATTTGATGAAATTGAAAGAACTATATAAGGAACAGCCAATCACACGTAAGAAGGTTAACCTCCAATTAGATTTTATTAGACGAAAATTAAATGAAAAATGGGGACCTTATGCAGGATGGGCTCAAGGTATTCTATTCTTTAGAGAAGTCGGTGGAACTTCAGGTGCAAACACACAGGGTAAGATCAAAAAAAGAAAGAATGAGGATACTGCGGTCGAACTAAAAGTAAATAAACAAGAAGATGATGAAACAATCCAAAAAACTAAAAGATCTAGAGTCAAATCTGAACAAATAAATTAAATATTCCAACACGAATTCACCCATAAAATGCATTCTTTCAAAATCATATATTTTTATTATTCATTAAGGCATATACATGTATATATAAATACGTTACCATAGTCATTCATTATATACTATTACGTCTATGTAATAGAAATTCGGGCATATCAGAATCAATAGTAATAACATTAGATCCTGGAATAATTGGCATTCTATTTTCCTCCTTTAAAGTTTTGAAGAAATTTCTGCCATATTTCAACCCAAGTTTATAAATTTCCTCGAATTTAGAAAATTCTAGTGTATTGTAGTCATCAATTGGGGGTCTGGCATAAATCACACCTTTGGTATGTTTAGCCTTTTCTAATGCATTAACAGAGGCAACATATCCTAGTCGCATTTGAATTTCAGTTAGATCTGGGATATTTGGGTGTGTCGAGAATGGATTAAATCTATTGAAAATAATCCAAAACCCATTTAAGGAATCACCATATGACATTAACGTCCTATCGTCTGCAGAACCTACATCAATTGCAAAAATAGTTTCACAACCTCTTGCTTTCATTTCAAACACCGGAAGATTATCAACATAACCCCCATCTAGTAACATACTACCGTTTTCTTCTAGAGGTGGTAGTAGACCAGCTAAACTCATCGAAGCTCTGATATATCTCCATGCATAACCAAATGAATGAACTTCTTGTACAGATTCCGTGATATTGGTGGAATTACAGAAATAAGGTAACCAGAAATCTTCAATTCTGGTATCACCAAATGCCTTCCAAATACCACGATTGAATTCGTGGCCTGTAGTGTATGAAGTTACAGGCCAAGTCAAATCAGACAGCATTCTCCAAACGGATGATATTCTATCACAGAATTTTTTGGTACGACCAAAAATAGACAACATATTATAATCCTTAGCATAAAGTCCACCAACGAAAGAACCTATTGAAGTACCACCAATCATATCTACTGGAATTCCTTGTTCTTCTAATGCTTGAACAACTCCTAAATGACTGATACCTTTAGCACCACCACCTCCGAGCACTAACCCGATAGCTTGACCTGATAATATTCTGGATAAGCGCAAGAAATCGTCCTTGTAGGTATTTAGGGGTGTATAGTAAAGTGTCTTCTTCTTCATAAATCTTGATGAGAAATTCTCTACTGTGGCCTTTATTGAACCAGGAACAAATCTGGAGATATTCTGTTGTGTTTTCTTACTGAAATCTGCTTGAATAATCTTATCTATTAGTGCCATCATACCGTGTATCTTAGACTTTCCAGACATCTCTGTTCTTTCGTACTCATTTACTGTGAACCTCACATGATGATGTGCATCTACCCATGGTCTTGGTAAAAGCCATATGTGGGTCAATCCTGGTTCAACATATGTATCCGGATGTAATAAAATCAGTTCAGTTCTTGCGGTAGATTTCGAATCCAATAATATCTGTTCGTATTTACCTATTTCTGTACTTGCGTGTGCATCTGTTAATAAAAGAATACAATCACCTTGGGCAATACAAGTACTTGTCCAAGAAGAATTAATTGATGGATCTGCAATATAGACCACGATATCGTACATTTGTTCCAATTCTGAGAAATAACCACTTTGTTTTAATTTGGCTAATCTATCGAAGGCATGACGACCTAAATGAGTTAAAGTGGTTCTCTGGTTTAAGCCAATTGTAGTACGCCCCACTTGTTTGAATGCGTTGACCAACTTAGCAGCAAACTGTTCAACTGGTAGACCATCAGCTATTGGTAAAATTGTGATTGTCCTGTATGTTCTTGAACGTGAATATGTACTCTGTGTATTATGATAAGAATGTAGATGTGAGTGACTTCTAGTTGGTGGAATTGTCAAATTCAGATCATATTTATTTCCATCATCTCCAATGATTCTGGTGCTATTAGAGTTATCTGAATTTTGTAGCATCATCTTATTGGCAACTAATCTTGAGATACGAATCATGATTGAAGGGTGTTCTAGTGCTAACGTCTCAAATAAAGTTCTCGGAATTCTTGCTAATTCGGAGTCTCTTATTGCTACTGTTGTCTTGGAACGATTCGTTGCTGTCAGTACTTCTAATTCACCAAAACTTTCTTCTTGAGCTAATTCTCCAATCACAGTAGCATTTTTATTTTCATCTGACGATTGGAATTGTCTTAATCTACCATTCAGTACAACATATATACCATTAGCTGGATCACCTTGTCTAAAAAGCGTCTCTGAAGCAGATAAACGTACCCATTCTAATGCATGGTCTAATTTTAGCATCCTTGGGGATAATAAGCTTGTTAAATTTTCAGCTAATCTCAAATACATCAAGAAATATTTGTCGAATAATCTTTCCAGAACATCATTTGGTAAAAATCCTACAACTACATCAGTTTTAGCTTTTAGACCTACGAATGAACGATAATTTACCAAACTTGTTAAGTAACCTGCGATCCCACCTTCTTCGATAGTGAACAATATTTTATCTGTACCTTTTGATTTATGTGATCTGGTGTTGATAATGTCGTTATTATTGCTGGATAAAGTCACTGCAATTCTTCCCTTTATTACATAATATAGACCTTTACCATTCTTATTCTGTTCAACGATTGTTGAATCCTGCTTAAAAAATTGAAATTGTATAGCTTCAGAAAATTCAGTCTTTGCAAATTCGTAATCTAAACTTGCTGAAACTTCCTCTTTATAATCAGTCTTCTTTTTATTATGTTTGATCTTTGGTGATTTAATTGCGAAATCGCTTGGTAAGATCCGTAATGTATGTCTTGGGTGTGTAGATGATGCAAATGAACTAATTAATGAGATATCAGATTGTCTATAATTTGAAACTGATCCATTACCCATAACGTCTCTAGATAATGACATCTGACTATTTGAATGTGATGCTGGAGATTTAATTGACATATTTTCCTCGTTGATATTTAAATATGCAAATATAGCTTCAACAACAGCCATCTTTAGTGTTGAATCAAATGTTTCATCCTTTTGTGATGAGAACCCGGATGGTTCAGTACCATTACTTGGCATTCTTCCAGATAAAGGAGATTCATTATTGATTTCTCTTAGTTTATCAAATTTTTGTGCTGATCCAATTGGTGTATGATGTTGAGATATTTTCGAACTTGATATTTCTTTTCTAGATAATGGAGCATTAGATAATAAATCACCTGGATTTAAATGATCTCTTGAATCAAGTACAATATGTTTCGAAGGTAAATTTTGTATCTTTGGTCTTTGTCTCTTCAACAAACTTGATGTATCAGTTTTCTTACTACTATTTAATGGATCAATATATTGATTATTGATTTCATTAACTTTTTTCACAGCAAGATCCTTTAAATATGGTGGTAATTTATAGTCAACAGATTTATTTAACAAATATTCAATTTGCATAATTTCATCAGTTAAACCAAGATAATTATGAACAGTTTGAAATGTTACATGATATATCTTAGTTAAAATCATTTGAACAATATGACATACTGATCTTGGATATTTTAAGGTTAAATTTTCAAATGCTTGTGGTGGTATAATTGCAATTGTACAATCTGTTGCAGCTCTAGCAACGACATTAGGTATAGGTAAACCTAAATTCAATCCATTACTTTTCTGACCTATAGATTCGGAGATTGGTGGTATCATTGAATTTGATCTATCCTTAGTTGATTGATTTTGTAAAGTGAAATCATATAATTGATCCTGAATTGAATCTCTTCTCGAGGAAGTTATAGATGGATTCATACTTGAATTTGTAGGGATATCATTTTTACTGGTGAATAAAGTTAAAATTGTTGCTAACGAGGAAACTGAATTCCCTGGTTTCACGGTATTCAATAATTGATATTTTCCCAACCCATTCTTTAGATGAATATAACCTGATGAATCATCATCTAAAAAACTTTGTGTATCGTTATCATTATCTGATTGAGTATCTTCTGATGATATAATTGATGAATCTACATCTTGTGGTAAACTTGCAGATCTATAATAATCTTTCTCTGTACGAGTATTATTAGTATCTTGATTATATAAAGTATTAGCGGAATCATTTTCAACTTCATGAAAGATTTGTAAAGTCCCTTCTACCACTATAGCGAATCCAATTGAATTATCTAATAATAAAATTTCACCTTCATCTAATTTTTGAGTCTTCATATTTTTAGTTAAATCATGAAATACAGGTTTTTCTAAATATCCGAAAATTTTAATAGCTGAAAGAAATTGATCTAAATATGATGAAAAGAAAGTTTTATTATTATCTTCAAAATAATCATTTTTGATATTATTTTGATTAAATGTATCATTATCATTAATATAAGTATTTTTATAATTCATTTTCATTCTTTGAGTATAATCATCTTTATTATTATTATTATTTTTTTTGGTTGGTTCATTTATTGAAATATCTTCAAAATCTGGTGTTAATTTCTTATATTGTGATAAGATTCTATTTTTCAAAATAGTATAAATTATATAACTTAATATTGCAATAATTATAATAAAGATGAAAAAATTTAATTTTAATGAATAACTTGTTGAAATATGAAATAACCATTTAGGTAAAACAAGTAATATTCCAGCTAGGAAATAAAAAATTATTGAAATAAATCTTAATATAATTGGTAAAAAATGTACAAATATTGAACTTAATTTAATCTTTGTCGTATCAATTGAATTTGAATTATTATTTTGTGATATAACATTATCTGAATGTATTGCTATATCATTATTTGTATCATTAGACATGTGTAAACGGTTCGTATGTTAAAGTTAATTGAAATATAGTATTCTTGTCTGATCAATTGAATATGCGTATGTGATTCTGTATGTAACTTAATATGTTATTTTATATGATCCCTAATCAATGAATATGTTTTATCGTTACCGTTATTGAGAACTCTTCAATGACAAAACATTCCATTCTAGGTTCATAACAAATAAATAAAATTCATTACTAAATTTATTCTCAATTCGAAACTAAGTTTCAAATGAAGGAATATATGAAATTATAAATCGTTTGAAGGCAAAATAGTAATAATATTGAATGTCCTCGTGCGGCAACGATACCCTTAGCTACGTAATAGTAAATTCTTAATTAATTCTGCCTAAGAAATACGGAGATTTTACACCCTTTTCTACAGTAAATTTAATGGAATTGTATAATAATTTTCTCTATTAACCGTAGGGGAAGGAGAGGGGTAGTCGGACAGCGCGTTGAGAAATAAGTTCGTGAATTTATTTTTTCGTTGGCCATATCTCTTGTGTTGAAAACAAGGGAAGAGATAGCGAATACTGAGAAATTAAGATCGATAAAGAATAACAATGATATATTATTATAATATAATTGAGTGATTATTATTGATCTGAATCATTGTGTGGTTGGTATTATGAAGATATAATGAGCTATTTCCTCCGTAATAAAACATATTAAAAGAATCAATGAATTATTAATACATTAGATATATTTATATAGTCAATATTTTCATATACGGACGAGTAAACTAGATACACGATCCTAAGATAATAACAATATTATAATTGTATTTTTATTAACTACATTACAATATAAAATAGTTATAATTAATTAAAATAATATTACCTCTCATGTATGACCTTTATTGGTTTTACTTAATTAAGTTATGTTAAACCTAAGATATACATATACTAATATATATTGTAAACATTGCAAATACAAAAATGACAACATCTTTTCTTTTTCTTGCTATGTTAGATATACTGTACAAAGAAAACGAAGCGGGTTGCCATGGCAATATACACTGTTGTTATTGTTGTATTTGTACGTCCATTCTTTAGTAAACACGAATCACTACGAGTATTCTTCTTTTCCAATGACAGAAAGAATAATAACTTGTGTACGATTTTCTACTGATTTTCTACAGAATATTTTCTATTCTATTTAATAATAATTATTAATTTCACTTTTTTTCTTGATGGATGGAATAAAAACTCTATGCTCTACGTCCTTTTCTTATATTTGATCCCGTAGAAACAGAAAATAAGACAGGCAAAGACAGGCAAATCCAGAATCGGAGGAACCAAAAAAATGAGAGAAGAAAGAGAAAGAGAAACTGGTTTCTACAGTGATTTATCTCTGTTGCTATGAGAAAAAGGGGAATTACCAAATTTTAAATTAAATATAGCGAGCAATAAATTGACTGAATTTTTAATATGATATATGAAATATGATGCCCTTTAAGAAAATTTGTTTTTAATTATCTCCCTTGTTCGTCTTCTTCGATAAAATTTGTTCATCACTATAGTAATTATGCATAATATTGTTTGTAAATTAGCATCACTATGACAATATCTCCCTCCTATTTACTAAAAATTTCTTTTCTTATTTTTAAAGGTGTGATTTAAGAAAACTTGATAATTGAAAAATATGAAGTATAAAAAGGGGAGATCATTTTATTCAATTTTTTATTTCAATTTTATAATTAATATATAATTTTCGTGTATTTAATTGTAATATTTTATTTCGTGTAATTAATTTATTACTACATTTAAATATTATAAATCAATATAAATTATTAATGCCATCAAACAAAATGAGTGAAACCGAAATTAAATTAGCTGAAAAGAAGTTACATGATATGACTATCGAAGAACAAAAAGATATGTATGGTAATGAAGATACAATGAATAGATATTTTGTTAATTTAGCTGGTAGAATTAGAAATTCTGTTCAAGGTGGTTATTTATTACCAAAGGAAGCTGATAGATCAGGTAAGGCTTAATTTAATTTAATTAATTTCTGTTAAGAAATTAAAAAAAATGATGTCCTTTCTATAACTTCACGTTCTATCTCTTATGAGAAATACATTTTTTAATGATCAATACAAAAAATAAAGAAATTTTTTACAATATAATACAATGATATATTTATATAAGTTATATATAATATGAGAAAAGTTTTTACTTAATTGATGATATATTTTTCAAATAGGTATCGTATAAATTACGTAAATTTGATCTATTTAATAAATTATTATATTACATCAATATGACACGGTTTCCGCAAATGACAGACATTTGTTTCTAGAAGCATTTTGACATATTACTCTAACAAACATATTGTCAAAAATTTCCATTCGTTAAATCAGCTGTTGATCGGTTCGTTGTTCATTTTCAACAATATAATTTCATAATTACTCAGCCTTAATGTTCAATGTTCAATTTTCATCATTATTATTTGTTTTTTGTTTACATAACCCAGACACCCACATTTGGCATTTAAAAAATGTAAATATTTACACTAACCCAAACACCACATATCGGACCAAAATCACAACATTTTGTACGAAACAGCGGCTTTCTTGTACTACGGTAATATTACTGTAAAGTCAAAATATCGGCTTGTTAAACCATTTTTTTTTTATAACCACATCGTCATCTTTTCGGACTGTAAGAATATCACATCAAAAATTAATAATAATTTTAAAAAAAATTGATAGATCAAAAAGGATTCATACTTCATTGATTGCAATCGTATCATATATAAAGGTGAAGTTAACATAACATATAACATATTATTATATTCTTCTCACAAATTATTTGTTTCCTCACATATATTTTTTATCTGTTTTTTTCTATTTCGTATAATCTCACATACGAACACATAAATATTACATCCAACTAAAACAATTTACACAATGAACGAAGAACAAAAGACTCAATATCTAAAGGATTTAAATGAAACTTCCGAAAGAGTTAGAGAACATGTTAGACAAGAACATTCAAATAAATCTCCAGAAGTTGCTCAATCTTCTGAATTTAAAAGAGTTCCAATGCCAAAGATGAATGTTCCACCTCCAATGTTAGAAAAAAATGCTACTGCTGGTTCTTCATCAACTTTAGAAATGTGGGATGAAAATGTTAATCAAAGATTAAATGAAATTGATAATAAGATGAATAAATCTGATTTATCTGTTTTTTTCACTAAAGGTGATATGGAATTTTAAATTAATTAGAACTTTAAAATATTTTGGATGATGACCATGTAAAATCGTTTACGACTTTTATCTTATCATTCTTCTTTTTTTTTAAGTTTCTGTGCATATTTTTATTAAGGTAAAAGGGATCGGGAATCATTCATCAGTCGGCTAATAATTGATATGATTCGAGTTGAAATATGATATTAACATTTAATATCACAAGGTATTTCAACGATGGTGGAATTTTTTTTTTTAATAACAAGTAAAAAAATAAAACAAGACAAATAAGAATAACAAATTCACATTTGTTATTATTTAATATATACATTTATATTTAAATAATTAAAATATATGATTCTTTTTATTTGAACATGTAAAATAATATAAGTTATATTATATTTCTTAGAAGTTAACTAATTTATAACACCTGTTATATATAATTTCCTAATTAGGTAATCCGGTATTATCACTGTGTACGACAACAAAGAGGGTAATATTTATTTATTGTTTAACAAACAAAATTATTTTCGCTGCCCTTAACTTTTTACCATGTTGCGGAAGTTGCCGATCTAAATATGGATTTCAGATTCTGAAATTTTCGCATCGCTGCTACTTTTATTAACTGTAATGCGAAGGGGAAGCGAAAAAAGGATTAGGAACGTATTATTATCTAAGTTGAAATGACCAATTTATATTAGACATCTGTCATTAAGTATTTTCTTGTAATTCAATTAACAGTATTTCAATTTGAATTGACAATTTGTGAATCAAGTGCTATAATTATCCACTCCCCAAACTCTTTTCATTGATTTTTATAACCGTAGAAACGAAAAATAAAATAAACAATAGATATTATTTTTAAATTGATTATTATTTGAATATCTGGGAAGATTTGCCATATATCATTTGCATTGCCACAAATTTGAAAAGAAATAACCCATTATAACTACATATAATCACAATAACACAATGTCATCTAACGATACGAAAAAAACCGATGCTCAAATTAATACTGAAAAGGTTAATGCTGCAATTCAAGTAATAGAAAATAAAAGACTTGAAAATGATGGCACTAATGTAAATAAATCAGGAGCTACCACAATTCAAGATAATGATAAATTATTACAAAAAGCTAAGGATTCATATATTCTTGAAGATGGTACAGTTGTATCAACTAAGGAAAGGGTAGTGAAAAAAGTTAGTCCCGTTGCTAAAAGAGCTCCTACAGATGAAGAATTATTCGATCCTGTAACGAATTTACCAAATCATGAATTTTTAAAAGAACATTTCAAGAAAGAAGGTAGATTAACTGAAGAACAAGCTTTAAAAATTTTAAGAATGGCAACTACTTGTTTAACTGCTGAGCCTAATTTATTAACCGTTCCAGCTCCAATCACAGTATGTGGTGATATCCATGGTCAATATTACGATCTTTTAAAATTATTTGAAGTCGGTGGTCATCCTAAGGATACTCCATATTTATTCCTTGGTGATTACGTCGATAGAGGTTTATTCTCATTTGAATGTTTAATATATTTATATTCATTAAAATTAAATTTCCCAGATACTTTCTGGTTACTAAGAGGTAATCATGAATGTAAACATTTAACATCATATTTTACATTTAAAAATGAATGTTTACATAAATATAATTTGAAAATTTTTGAAGCATGTTGTCATTCATTTAACGCATTACCATTAGCCGCAATCATGAATGGACAATATTTCTGTGTTCATGGTGGTATCTCACCAGAGTTACAAAATGTTAATGATATTAATCAATTAAATAGATTTAAAGAAATCCCATCTAGAGGTTTAATGTGTGATTTAGTATGGGCAGATCCAATTGAAACATATGATGAAGTTGATCCAAATGTAACAGATGAAGATGATGAGTTAGCGATAAAATTAATTAATGAAAATGATTATAATGCAATGAATAAATATTTCGTACCAAATCAAGTTAGAGGTTGTTCTTATGCATTTACTTATCAAGCATCATGTGCATTCTTACAAAGAACTGGGTTACTATCCATCATTAGAGCCCATGAAGCACAGGATGCAGGTTATAGAATGTATAGAAATACAAAAACATTAGGTTTCCCAAGTTTATTAACTTTATTTAGTGCTCCAAATTATTTAGATACCTATAGAAATAAAGCTGCGGTATTGAAATATGAAAATAATGTAATGAATATTCGTCAATTTAATATGTCACCACATCCTTATTGGTTACCAGATTTCATGGATGTTTTCACTTGGTCATTACCTTTCGTTGGTGAGAAAGTTACTGAAATGTTGGTTGCTATATTGAATATTTGTACAGAAGATGAATTGGAAGAAGAAACGCCTTTAATAGAATCAGAATTGGTTAAGAATCCAAACTCTAAAGTACCTCAAGTCACATTTAGTGACGCACAATCTACAAGAACTGCAACATCTACTGCGACCGCAGACAACACTGCGAATACTGGTACAAAATCATCGATCTTGGATGATGATAAGAGAAGAAAAGCCCTTAGAAACAAAATTTTGGCAATCGCTAAAGTTTCCAGAATGTATTCTGTATTAAGACAAGAAAGTGATAAAGTTCAATATTTGAAGAGTATGAACGATGGTATATTACCTCGTGGTGCTTTAGCTCATGGTTCAGAAGGTTTGGAAGAAACTTTAACACATTTTGAAAGAGCTAGAAAGGAAGATTTAGTAAATGAAAAATTACCTCCTTCCTTAGAAGAAGTTAAGAAAGAAAAGGATGAATATTACAAGGGCATTTTAAAGAAGGCTAATGGCAGCAAATCATGAACTCTTTTTATTATGTATCAAAAAAATAAATATATATATATAACAAACGTTTTTTTTAATATCAACTGAAGTCATCTTTAGCAATTTCGACCGAGCTAATCATACATACTCTGTCTCCTCCACCCGCCTACTAAAGAAATCACATTTTTAATAATAATGTACAATAAGGGATTTTTTTAAAAAAAAGTATTTACTTAAATATATATTGTTTTTCCGATATATAAATGCACGTCAATGATTATAATATCACCGACCAGAATTAATCCCTAAAGGTTTTATTCCATAATAGAAATTTCTTAGTTGTGTAAACGCTTTTCGTAAGAGTGTAAGTTGTTGATACCACCTTCTAATTGAGCAGAAGCAGTTCTGAATTCGAATCTAACCTTACCATCGTTAACACTTTCTCTTAGAATTTCAAGAGATTGAACACCAATATCTTGACAAGAATGTTGTAGACCACTGTATAAGTATGGGATGAACTTTTGAATGGAACCCTTGTCAACAACAGCACCAGAAACACCTTGGGCGACTAGAACCTTATCAGATTCGGAGAAGTAACGAGAAGTAGAAGCATTACCACTCTTACCAGTTTGTTGCATAGCATCGATAGAACCCATACCACGGTAAACCTTTAATCTCTTACCATCTCTGTAGAAATATTCACCTGGAGATTCAGTAGTACCAGCTAACATACCACCCATCATAACAGTGGAGGCACCTAAAGCTAAAGCCTTGATGATGTGACCAATGTTTTGAACACCACCATCAGCCATACATGGAACACCGAATTCGTTAGCGAATTTACAAACGTTGTAAACAGCAGTAGCTTGTGGTCTACCACAGGCCATAACTTCTTGGGTGATACAGATAGAACCAGAACCCATACCGATTCTTAGACCATCACAACCGTTAGCAATTAAGTTAGCAGCTTGTTCTCTCGTAACAACATTACCAGCGATAACTTCTAAATCTGGGTAAGTCTTCTTGATCCATTTCAACATATCGATTTGGAACATAGAGTTACCTTGAGAAGAGTCAATAGTGACAACATCTAGACCAGCTTCAACTAATAGAGATAATCTTCTTCTGTCAGCTGGGATAGTACCAATAGCAGCACCACATAATAATTGTTTAGTAGTAGCAGACTTGGAAGCTAATGGGAAATTTTGGTTCTTCATTAAATCAGTTCTGGAAATCATAGAAACTAAGTTCTTTTCATCATCGACGATTAGTAACTTACCTTTCTTAGTTTGTTTCAGAATTTCGTTACCTTGTAATAAAGTTAAACCTTGCTTAGCGGTAACTGGTTCCTTAGTCATAAGTTCAGAAACTGGTAAGGAATCGTCTTCAACGAATTGGACATCACGGGAAGTGACTAAACCTAATAACTTACCTGGGAATTTACCACCTTCTAAATAATAAATGGTTCACAAATAAACGCACAAAATTAAATGTATGAGAATTTGAAATAGAATTGTTAGTAAAATGGATCAAATAAAAAATAATCAATGGATCGAAAAAAAAGAATGCGATTGCATTTCGAATAGCCTTGAGTTAATACGTTATTTTCATAAATGATTAATTTGATGGTAAGTAAGTAATATCAGATATAATATTCTCTACAAGATCGTTTGATCGCAGTCAGTAGAACGAAAGTTATTAATTAAAAGGTTTAATCATCATTTTAATCACTATCAAAAATAATCACATTACGGAAAACATATCAACAATCAAAATGTATTCAATTGCATAGGGTCTTCGCATCATTTTTTTTTTCAAAATAAAATATATTAAAACATACCAGTAACTGGGAAACCAGAGAAACCTAATTGTTCCTTCATTTTCTTAACTTCACCAATAGTGGTTTCTGGAGTAACAACAACTGGAGAGTTGATGAAACCATTTTCGTAGGTCTTAACCTTCTTAACCATGGCAGCTTGTTCTTCTGGAGAACAGTTGTGGTGAATAGTACCGATACCACCTAATAAAGCCATGTAGATAGCCATTTCGGATTCAGTAACAGTATCCATAGGAGAAGAGACAAAAGGTGTTTGTAAAGAAATCTTCTTTGTTAATTTAGTCTTGATTTGGACATCGGAAGATGGGAAACCAACGTAACCTGGTAGGATTAAGAAATCGTTGTAAGTTAAACCACCTCTAATGTTAGAGTCCATTAGATCTTCGACAGATAAACCATCCCTGTTCTTCAATTCTTCTAAGTAACCTAAAGCGGTAGTGTAATCTCTCTTAGCAGCGACCATTATTGTATGATAAAGTAATGAATAGTAATAATAAAGTGGAAGTTATGGGAATGAAATATAAATCTCTTTCTTTTATCTTACTCTTTGTGTTGTTTTTTTGTCTTAACAAATAAGAATATAAAAATGTTATAAAAACGAAGTTATATGAAAGAAAAAGGATGGAATAAGAGCCAGTTTATTATGAAATTACAATAAAACAAATTAAGACATAATGTAAAAGATATAATAGAAGAAAGTAATAGTAACAAACTTAAAATAGCCACCGGTTTTCTACAAATGATCTTCCTAGTTTTTGATGGAAAATTCGATGAGTATTTATACTTTTTTTTTCCAATTGAAAAAAGTTGAAAATTAAGTGAAAAATAGAAAAATTTTCTTAGCAAGTAACATAATAAGAAATAACAAATTCAACATACAATAACAGCGAAGAAACGATATTATTATTAGATAATATGGCTATGCAAAGTGGCAAAAGGAGTCTAATAAAATCAAGCCCTCGATGAAAAAAGTTACTTCAGTTCTCTCTGCATATTGTTGACTTATTCTACTAAATCAACTGCATAATCAAAAACTGAAAAATAAAAAAATTTTCACTTTCCTTGTTTGTTTATTGAGGGAAGCGAGCTCATCGCAAAAAAAAAATAAATTTTTCAGTTTGGTTTTTTTCAGTGGCAGAACAACAAAGACAGAGGAACTGCACCAAATTGAAGAAGGAAAAAAAGAAAAGACAGACGACGTTACAATTACAGTTGGTTTCGTGCACCTGTTTCAGTGAAACATCAGGCAATGCTAACAATCCTAGAGAAATTATACGGAATTTGATAGTAATAAAATCCACTAACACATAAGTGGGGCAGTAATCTAAGAAAA
Source organism: Kazachstania sp. M6911 (assembly GCA_037040125.1). Classification (NCBI taxonomy): domain Eukaryota; kingdom Fungi; phylum Ascomycota; class Saccharomycetes; order Saccharomycetales; family Saccharomycetaceae; genus Kazachstania; species Kazachstania sp. M6911. The sequence continues at coordinate 20,311 of JAXQGP010000150.1, forward strand.
TAAATAATTTGAGACGAATAAAATAAGGGTTGTCTTTTTAAAAAGTTGAACTCCATTGTTTTAAACTAAATATCAAATGGAAATTATATTCTATCCTGTTAGTCCGTGCTATATCCGTTGTTCTATATCACTATTCTAAGATAAAGTGAATAAAGAAACGGTACAAGTATAATCTGACTATTGGAAATATGGTACTGTAACAAGTCCGGACTCTGTGTTTCAGAACTTCATTTGATCCCACGTCTTATTTTCACTAATTTGAGATTTGTTCTTAAACGTTGTTAAACGAATCAAGCAAGTTATACATGTAGTCTATGTACGCCATTTGTGTGTGCCAACTTTCCAAATTTTAATCACTTTGTACGGAATACCGATGCGCCATCACAATATACGAAGTACAAGAATTATTTTCAAATTTATTGCATATTTGTTGTCCCATTGTCCTAAAATATGTCCCATCACGTTTTTAAACCCTACTTTTATCATTGCGTTCAGCCCTCTTTGATATTCCCCCACGCTCGGTGTGCTCTCGCCAAAATTATTTGAACGAAATTTCAATTTGGACCTTCTGGCTAAGTATCCCACTCCTTCTTCAGTGTATCTCTGTATTTCACACAGCCCAAAAAATGATGATTTCCGTGTGTTTCTTGTTTCAATTTCTTCGGTTAGTTAATGTTAATGTTTCTGATATTGAGAATACGTAAGCTTTGTTGTTATTGGTACACTTTTCAAATTTGAAATTGTTCAGATTATAACACGAATTGATTAACGTCTAATCTCAATTTTTTAAGGTAATAAATAATATTTACTATTCGAGAAATCTTATACTCTTTCTTGGTTAACCAATAATAATTAATTTGATAAATCCGTTATATTTTAATATAAAAGAATAGACAAAATTTATACATATTATAACTAGTCATTTTCTCGATTTTTTTTCTAATTTATTCAAGTTCTAACTAATATAACTACATTAACCACAATATTTTAAACACAATGAGTAAACCAGTTAACGTTTATTCTATCTCAGAAGTATCACAAACAATAAATGAAAATTTACCTGATGTTATGAAAAGATTGGGTTATGAAGAAACATTTGAATTAGTTGATCAAAAATTATTAATTGGTTATTCAACTGCGGTTGTTGCAGCTATCAGTTTTATCATTGATAAAAAATTTGTTCATGATAATATTGTTAAATATCAACAAATTTTAGTCGGTACATATTTTGTCTTATCTGTAATATTTTGGTATTTTAAAAAATATATTGAAAAATCAATTGTATATAGTGGTAAGAATGGTACTGAAATAATTAAATTAAAGACATCATTTGAAGAAAATAAACCATTGTATAATTTGACTTTAATAGATAATAAGAAGAAAACTTTATCAAGTACATTAGAAATTAATAAAGTATTTAATAATGAAGGTTATTTACAAACTGATTTATTATTAGAATGGGTTAAACAACAATTAGCAACTTTATCTAATAAAAAGAAATGAACAACATGGTCAATTATATAAATATTTTTCTTTTATGTAATGAAAAAATAAAATAAAATTAATAATAATATCTGTATTGTATTGTATTGTATTGTGTCGGATCTTAGGGGAATAAACTTTTTTAAATTATTGCAATTTTTAGAATAAATAATTATAGAATATTATATTATATTTAAAAGTTGTTGTTTTATGTTTCATAAATATGGAGAAATGTGAATATGAACACAACTAATCATCGTCGTCAATTAAGAATTTAGCTAGTTGTGGTTCTTTGTATGCATTTTCATATAATGAATCCCTAGCAACAGCAACAGATCTGGCATGTAATGATTGTAAATCTAAGAAACCTGGATTCAAATCTTCAATTTTACTAACACCTAATAATCTCATAGACATTTCTAATTCTTTAGTAATGATATCAATAGCATGAGCAACACCTTCTTTACCATAACAAGAATTAGCATATAAGAATGGTCTACCTAAACCAACACCTGTAGCACCAAGACATAAAGCCTTTAAGATATCGGTACCACGACGGATACCACCATCAACAAAGACATCGAAATTCTTGTCTAAACCATGATGTTTTAAGATTGGCATAGTTTCGGCTAATACTTCAATTGGAGCTCTTGAGAAATCTAATTGTCTACCACCATGATTTGAAAGAACAACACCTTGACAACCCATTTGAGCAGCTCTGACAGCATCTTCAGCTCTTTGGACACCCTTAATAACAATTGGTAAATTAGTTAATTTTCTCATCTTGGCAATATCTTCCCAAGATAAAGAAGGATCAATAAATTTAGATAAAGCTTTAGAAGCACCATCAGATTTATTTTCTTTCTTTTTAGTTTCAGTAGTAGCGGCAGTATTAGATGAATCACCTTTCTTTTGTAAAATCTTTGGACCTTCAGAACTTTGAGTAGTAAATTTAATCTTTTGATCCTTTTCTCTATTACCTAAAGAAGGAGCATCGACAGTGACAAAGATAGCTTTCATACCTAAATCTTCTGCATGTTTAATTAAGTTTCTTGTAATTTGTCTATCTGAATTAACATACAATTGAAACCATTGTAATTGTTTATCATTAGCTTTACCTTGAGCAACTTCATCTAATGAACAAGAAGCTAAAGTAGAAATCATTTGTGGTACTAAATAAGAAGTTGAACCACAACCTTTAGCGATATCAACTTCACCACCTTCTGGATTACCTAATTTACATAAAGCGGTGGCACTAACATAAAATGGAACATCTGTTTTATTACCTAACATAGTAGTCTTTAAATTAACATCCTTAACATCGACTAAAATATGTGGTTTGAAAAAGATTCTATGATAAGCATTATGATTTTCTCTATAAGTAATTTCATCATCAGCACCAGATGAATAATAAGCCCAAGCTTGATTAGTTAAAATTTTTGAAGCTAATCTTTCAAAATCGTAAAGATTTAAAATTGTACCTAATGGTGGCATATTATCTCTTAATTTTTGTTTTGTCATAATTTCATAAGGTGTTTCACCAGGTGCATAAGGTGGACAAATTAATTTTTTTGGCATTGGTTTACTTAATGGACCTAATTGATGTTCAATTGGAATGTTTTTCTCAAGGGTACCCTTAGCATGTAATGGCATGAAAATTGCAGTTACATCTTTACCTGCATTAGCTTTAATTACATCTTCACCACCTGGATGATTTGGAATGAAGAAAGAAACATCATAAACGTAACCATCGATGACAACCCAACAATCATCGGGTTTATTATGTTTTGCGACTTCAGCTGGTGAAATTGGTTTCTTATTAGCTGCTGGATTTTTACCATTATCATTTGAAATTAATGAATTTGAATTATTTTGTAATTGAGAATTAGTATAATAAGCTAAAAATGATACAGATGATAATAAAATTAAAGAATTACGTAAATTTTTCGATGAATAATTTTTGTAATTACTGTTATTCGTTTTTGCAGATTGTAATTGAGATAATCTTACAGTTGAAGTAGATAATTTTTTGCTATTAAGTTGTTTTGAAATAAATTTCAAATTTTTACAATTACGTAAAAATGTTGAATTTTTTGAAATTGATTGCATTTTTACTTGAAAAAAATTTTTGTTTATTCTGTTGAAAGTTGGGAATGTATTATAAAAACAAGAGAAATATAATTGAATTTAATTAAGTTTTAGAAATGATTTCATTACTCTTTATATATAATTCGGTTGATTGGATTACGGATAGGGAGAATATGTAACTATGAATTACATCATTTCACAAGATTTACAATAAATAATTAATTAATTAACGGACCAAAAAAATGTAGTCCGAGGATAGATTAGCCACAACTTGTTCTTCGAATTATACAATAAACTTCTAGGTATATGGTGATATCCCACCTTCTGGGGAATAAGAGAGACTAAAGAAATTGTGGATCTTATTTACTTGAAATGTCAGCAAAATATATATCACTTTCATTAAATCGGGGAACCCTTCTTCTTATTCTTCTTCCAGGTTTTCCCACGACAAACGGTTCATCGAGAGTACACAAATAACAAATAACATGTTAAGCATGTTTAGGAGATGCGATGAGATGATTCCCTTGTCTGTCTCGGTATCAGTCTGTGAAAGTATATGTCTCACTCCCACTGTTTTTCGATATCATTCAGATAATAATAATAATAATAACCGCTCCAAACGGGATATATGACACTTTCCAGTCCCTGACGTCTTCTATAACATATTATTAGGTGATAAAAATGACATTTTGTAAAAAATTGAAACACAGAGGGATCCTCCCACGTTAATCCATTTTGTTGAAATTAGTATTAAAATTGTGTAGAAAAAACATGTCAAATTGACGGAGTAGTCGATTGTCCCTTAAAATATACGCAACAGACTGCAGTGGATTCATTAGTTTTTCACTACTTCCCCCACAACTTGGCATTAAAATACACGTACATACGTATAAATCACAATAATAATAACGATATTTCCATCCCACGTCTTTAGTATAAATATTCCCGGGAATAACGGATACTGTCGTGGGATATTCATTTGTTGTGTCTTTTTTTGTTGCACTTTCCCAATCCCGTTAGCCGCCCGCGACGCGTTGTTTGATTGGCTGAACAGGTGTGCTTTGAATACCGATACCGCATTATCAACAATTTATCATTAAGTTAATTCAGTGATAAATTGTGGTGGTGTTTGTTAAGTTGACGTGTAAGATGACTTCTGGTCAGGGTTTATTGATTCCATTTATTAGGGCCACTGATAATATATTACGTGTATTGTACTATTGTTGCGTTGGTGTCAATGCGGCTGAAACTTATATAGTGTGAAATCAGATCATGGTTCAAATAGTCATTATTGAAAAACTAACTTATCTGTATATATATTTATATTTATTTGATGAATTAAATTATTAAAAATGCTTATTTAGATAAATGAATTAGTATTATTATTATTATACGATAACACAACATGAATTTGATTTTTTAGCTTGTTTATAAAACATTTTTGAACTTGCATTTAATGATTCAGATTTATCAACTAAATTATCTAATTTTTCACCTCTTTGTAAAACATTTTCAATTGTTTTATGTAAAACAATTTTAGTTTCATCTAATTCTTGTTGAACTTTCATTATTGCATCAGCTTGTGCAGGATCTTGATATTTTGTAATATAATTTGTTAATTCATTCATTTTTAATGAATCATTAGTAATACTAATATCTTTCCATGAATCAATTGGATGTGCAACTAAATATTCATCTAAGATTTTATTTAATAAAGTATAAGCAGGTCTAACAGGATATTCTTTATCTGTAATTAATACACCACATAAACCTTCAGAACGTGCATAAACATGACCAACATAATTACCTTCTTCAACACTTTGTCTTTGTCCAGATGATGTCCTCGTTGCAACAGTTTCTGCAAAAAATGTCATAAATTGTCCAACACTACTACGTTCAAAATATCCAAATTGTGATAAATCTTTAACTTCACTTAATTCTAATGCTTTTGTAGCATCACTACGAAATACACCAATATAATAAATCTTCATAATATATAGCTATGTCTTGTACCGTTCCGTTATACCTCTTTTCTACTTAATGTACAGTATACCTCAAATAAACACACACGCACACACACCTTCTTATATTAACAAATATTGCGTTCACGTCAAATGGTTTATTTATCAATCAATATTTAAACCACATATACAACAGTGACAACAAGACAATAACAAAGTATGTGAAACAAGAAAAAATTATGAGAAAAATCCGTCGCTCAGCAAAGTGAAAAAACCCACGTCGCCCAACGCTCCGCAAACGACAACGAACAACGAACAACGCGCGCGTCTTACCTGATGTTTGTCTTACTACGTGTGCGGTACACATAGTACAGTATAGTATAGTGATCCCCTTTAGTTATAATTTTTCAACATCAATGAATCTGTTAAATGTGGTGATGGATGATGATGACTGCGACTGTGAATATATCTATATATAGAGAATAGATCTAAACGAAGCAAAGGTATAAATTAGATGCATTCAACAATCGTACCGTATCTTTGAATTCAATATATATGATTCCGAATGAACGGAAAATGTTACATAATGAAGATGAGAATAATACTACATTTGATGAAATTACGATACCAGGTGATATAACATTATTTAGTCCACATATACCAAGACAAAATAATTGTAAAAATGATAAAAATTGTAATATCCAGGATCAAACCACTACTAAGTCATCAAATATTAGTGATACTATTGAAATAATGGAAGAAATTTTACCTAAAATTATAACGCCGACTCGAGATTTTCAAATGATTGATACTGAAGGTATAAGTTTAATGATACCTATTGATAAAAATATTAATGATCAAAGTTCAGAGGATATAAATACAACTATACATCATGAACAAATTGATTGGAATTCTCCTCCTCTTAAAAAATTAACTAATGGGAATTGTGGTAATGAATTTAAGGACGCATTTCAATGTTTTATTAAATCAAAACATATTGAAAAGGGTTCAGATTGTATTGATACATTTAATAAGATACAAAATTGTTTAGCTAAATATGCAAAGGATTCAAAACTTTAAGAAGAAACTAACGATGCCAATAATAATTCAAAATATATACCACTACCCGTCCCCTCCCGAACTACTTCCTAACTAATGATTAATGAATGAAACCAATATACCCCTTCTATCTATTATATAAAACATTTACATACTATCAAGCTACTGAATATAACATATTCTTATTTGCTTCACATCTCTTTTATTCTCGGAGTTTGTCTTGAATTTTTGATTTAATTATTTACATGCGCAAATGGATATATATATAATGAAACCTATTTATAATTTCTTTCAAGTAAACAGAACATATCATATATTTCTTTACCAGTTAAATGATCTAATTTCTTATCATCTCTTGTTCTAATACTATATTTACCTGAATTAACTTCATTTTCACCAATAATTATTAAATATGAATAATGTTTCATTATAGCATCTTTAATTCTGTAACCTAATGGTTCTGCTCTATCATCAATATCAACATTAAATCTAAAATTATTTAATGGAATAGGTTCAATATCAGAATCATCATTCTCTATTTCTGTTTCTGTTTCACCAGCAAGTTGTTGCTTTAATTTTGTACATGCCTCAACTTGTTTACTATCCTTTGTATTAATTGGAATTATCATTGCTTGATATGGATTTAACCAGAATGGCCATTTACCTTTATAATGATCAATTAATAAAGCTAAGAATCTTTCAACAGATCCGAAGACAGCACGATGAATCATAATTGGTGTCTTATATGTATTATCCTTATCCTTATATTTTAAATTAAATCTAATAGGTAATTGGAAATCTAATTGAATTGTAGCAACTTGATGAGATTTACCTGTATGATCAGGTACCATAATATCTAATTTTGGTCCATAAAATGCACCATCACCTTCATTTAATTGCCATTTTTTACCTGTTTTCTCTAATACACCCTTAAGAACACTTTCTGCGTGATTCCATGTCTCTAATTCACCGATATAATGATCTTGTGGTCTAGTTGATAAATTAATAGAGTACGTAGCTGTTGGATCATTATTAAATCTAAAGACTTTACCATAACATAAATCAACTAATTTTAAACAATTTAAAATTTCTGATTCAACTTGTTCTTTAGTACAAAAAATATGACCATCATCTTGATGAAATTTCCTTACTCTAGTTAGTCCAGATAATGCACCAGATGCTTCATTTCTATGTAATGGAGAAAAATCACTATATCTCAATGGTAATTCATTATATGAATGTTCGAATCGATTATATATGACACAATGACCTGGACAATTCATGGGTTTCAAACCATAAGTTTCCTTCGACGAATCGGTCCCTTCGACTTTAAACATATCATCTTTATAATTTTCCCAATGACCTGATTGTTCCCATAATGATTTCTTGAAAATTAACGGAGTTATTACTTCTTGATAACCAAATTTTATTCGACTTTGTTGTTGTTTCATAAATTGAATTAATTTATTAAAAATTTTAGTACCATTAGGTAAAAAAAATATAGAACCTGGTGAAATGGGATCAGTTAAATAAAGTTTCTGTTTATTTGAAACATCATAAGTTATTGATTGTTGTGGATTTGTCCTATCCTTAATTGGTGGTTTCGTTGCAAACTGTCTTGAAATACGTGGAAATCGCTTCCAAACAAGACGTTCGGCAGTACCTATTGGTAACATTCTTAAAGTTTTATATTTGACTTGAGGTATTTCTTGTAGTTGTGACTAGTCTTACTTTTATGTTTCTCGAGATGTCAAAGTCTTCTCCCCTTAATACCTCGAAGGTCCGCCTTTCTGTTAGGTTCTTATTTTTTTTGGAAAGTTCGATATAAAATTTCGATGGGCACCCACAGATAGAGAGAACAAACATTTATTAAAAGTACATATATATATATATAAAGTGGGCAATACACATAGAATCATCATTTTTGATCATTCGTAAAAAAATATTATCGTAAATATTGTTATATAAATAAATATATAATATTATATGTGTATGCTTAAGTTAAGTGATTAGCTTAGTTATAAAGTTCTTAACCACGAACATAAGTGGCATCGATCTTTTCCAAAGATTTTGGTAAATTCATAATCAATTTTCTTCTGTATGCGGTTTCATTATTCTTTTGAATTGGATTACCTTCTAAATATATGGTATCTAATTTAGTACAATTTTTCAATTCATCACCAATTTCCTCAAATCTTTGATCAATTTGATTAAAAGAAGCCCAAATATCTGTTAAATCTTTTAAATGTGCTAAATTTTCAATTTTTGTAATTTTATTTGATGTAATATCTAAAATTTTCAATTTAGTATTTTTCTCTAAATTTTCAATTTTACTAACATGATTATTTGAAATGTATAATTCTTCTAAATTTAATAATTGATCTAAACCTTCAATTTTTTTCAATCTATTACCTTGAATAGAAAGAATTTTCAATGATGATAAATGATGTAAATTAATTAATCTTGGAATTGAATTTTTACCTAACCAAATTTCTTCAATTTTATTTAAATTTTTAAATGAATCCTCATCAATTGATTGAATATTATTACCACCTAATTCTAAATTTTTCAATTCAGTTAAAGTATTTAAATTTTCAATTTTTGAAATTTTATTTTGAACAAAATACAAATTTTCTAATTTTGTTAAATTTTCAATATTTTTAATATGTTTTATATTATTAAATGAAAGATCTAAACTTGTTAAATTAATCAATTTATTAACATTACTTGAAATATGTTTTATTCTATTATCATAAAGATCAATATCAGTCATTGTTTCAACAGGTAAGACTTCTAATTCACTAATACTTTGAATTAAATTTTGTCTCAGACATAAACTTTTCAAATGCTTAAATCTTAATAAATTTAGATCTTCTAAGGATCTAATTTTCAATTGAATTAAATCAATGGAATCTGTATCATCTGGTAAATCTTCAGTGAGTTCAGAATCGGCTGTCAGATATTCTAGATGTTCATCAGGTAAAATTACAGTTTCTACTTGTTTCGGTTCATCAGAGGGAGTCTCTACCTTTGTTGTCTTTTCAGTATCTGACATCGAGTAGTGTTTGTTAATGTTAATTGGTTATAGTATGGTTATTTACAATAGTGTATGTTATGTAAAATTCAAAATATTCTTAAAATAACCCTTTTTGTTAGAATTTTTTATTTAGCAAACTGAATGTTACACACCGTCTTGTTTTATATGGGGGACGTCTACTGAGAAAACAGGGAAAAAATTTGTAAATAGACAGAGCTATATATGGTAAAGAGACGCTAGAGGGATAAGTGTACATGAAGAAGTATATACATAAAGAATGTTGACAGTTTACGATTTGTATAACCGTGTGCACTAAATTGAAATTGAAATTGAAATTGAAATTGAAATTGAAATGATATTATATTAACAAGTTTTCTATATATGATATGTAATTATATGATTATTTTATGTAATTAAAGTCCTATAGTTTATGAGGCATCAGTTTCATTCTTGATATATTCAACGGTTTGACTAATAGTCTTTAAATCATCAGCGATCTTATCTGGGATTTCAATACTGAATTCTTCTTCGACAGCAACGATAAATTCGACTAAATCTAGGGAGTCTAAACCTAAATCTTTTTGGAATGATGATTTTTCAGTAATTTCTTGTTGATCATTGTTTGTTTTGTTAAATGTCTTTAAAACATCGATTATACGACTTGAAATAGCATTTCTGTCTAATGTACTTGGTGGGGAATAAAATCTAGTTGATATATGTGTAGTAGTAATTGGAATAATATGAGAAGTAGAATTAATTAATTGTCTCTTGGCAACTAAACCGGTACAACGTGCAACAACAGGTCTAAACATTTCTGATCGATTATGTGGTGTGTGATATTTAGTTAGGTTCGAATACTTGTGCTGAACAACTACTGTATATATATATATATATAAGTATATAATATGTAGTAGTTGTAGCTTGATCTGTATTACTAAGAACAGTTTCCCTGATTTATTATTGCTCACTCATCATCCATTCACTGTGGTTATTATTCCACAGTTGTTCAACCGCAGTGTGATCGCTTTGCACAGATCGCAAAGAAGAGCGCAGAGAATTGAAGAAATTGGAAATTTCAGTGGGATCTGTTACTACATGTAAATAGTATGACGTACAACATGATAATTGTTCAAGAATCAATTTAATAATTAAAAAGGATATTGTGAAGTATTATATGGTATATATCAGTTCCGTATCGCATAATGCTCTATATATACTGTTGATGATACCCTAACCATTGTATCAATATTCCATATATAAGTTAACTTAATGGATTGATCGGCAAATATTTGTATCTTCTCCGATATCTTTTGTGCATACTCGCTCTCTCTTACTTCTACTGTGAGGAAAACTGGAAAATTTTTGTTAACAAAGAGGAATAGATGAGGTAAGGATCGATGAGCAAGGGTGGAAATTTTAATTGAATTAAATAAAGCTTTAGTAATCAATTTAAAATAGTTATATCTGAACGATATACTCTGTTTCATACTTACGTCTAATCACAACTAAACAAGCACTAATACGCCAAGATGTCTGATATCGAAGGTCAAGAAATTGGTGCTAATATGCATGTACCACTACCTGTTTCAACTCAACAAACTGAAGAAGATTTCAATTTTCAGAAATTTGATACTAGAGAACATGAAAGATCAAGTTATTTAGGTGATTACACACGAGAAAATTTATCTGAAAGGTTAGCTAATTATTATAGTTTAGATGAATTATCCTCATACCTTTTGAAAAATCCACAATTTACTAAAATTACTTTCCAATTCCCAGATTCTTTGGTAATGGATTCAAGTTTTGTTATTAAAATTGTTGAAAAAATTTTAAATGAATCAGATCCTGATAATAAGAGAAGGTTATGGGTGTTAGCTGATACAGCTTATAGTGCGTGTTGTGTTGATGAAGTCGCTGCAGAACATGTTAATGCTGATTTAGTTGTACATTTCGGTGATGCTTGTTTGAATGCTATTCAAAAATTACCTGTTGTTTATTCCTTAGGTAAACCACATTTAAATATTGAAGCATTGATTAGTGGATTTAAGGACACTTTCCCGGATGTTAATTCAAAAGTTTGTTTAATGGCAAGTGCTCCCTTCACTCATCATATTAGTACAATCGTTTCTAAATTAAAAGAATTAGGTTATTCTAATTTAATATATTCCGTTATTAATACTGATTTAATTAATGATAACGTTACTATTCTATCCCATGCTGATGTAGATCACTCAAAAGCAACTTTGATTCATACATTAGGTAATAGAATGTTATACAGTGATAACGAAACCATTTTATCATCTGACCATGAAGAGAAGACTATTGAAGATAAATTAAGAGAAGATGTAAGTTTGTTCTATATATCTATTCCACAGGATCCTCATTTATTATATTTAACAACTATGTTTAATGATGTATTCATTTATGATAATTCCAATGATTCAATAATAAGTGGTCCATTCCCATCATTAATGAAACGTTATAAATATATGCATGTTGCAAGAACTGCAGGTTGTATAGGTATCTTAGTCAATACATTATCATTGAGAAATACAAAGGAGACAATTAATAAATTAATTCAATTAATTAAACAGAATGGTAAGAAACATTATTTATTTGTTGTTGGTAAACCAAATGTTGCAAAATTAGCAAATTTTGATCCTGTTGATATTTGGTGTATCTTAGGTTGTGGTCAAAGTGGTATCATTGTTGATCAAATTAATGAATTTTATAAGCCTATTATTACACCATATGAATTAACAATGGCTTTAAATCAAGAAGTTACTTGGACAGGTAAATGGGTAACAGATTTCGAAGCTGCATTAAAGGATGTTGAAGAAGAAATAGCTAATGGTCCAAATAAGGATGATGATGATATGATTAATAAAGATGAAAGTGACGCACCTGAATTCGATGCTGTTACAGGTAGATTACTAGATACTTCACGACCATTAAGAAGTTTGAAACATTTAGAATTAGAAGGTCCAACTTCTGAGGATAAGACTTTAGCTAAAAGAGTCTCTGGTGGTACTGTTATTAAGGGTACTGTCTCTACATCTGTTGCTCATTTACAATCAAGACATTGGTCAGGTCTTGGTAGTGATTTCAAGACAGATGAAGAATTTGAAGAAGAAGGTGCTACCATTGAACAAGGTATTAGTGGTGTTGCACGTGGTTACGGATTTGATCGTCATGATGCACAAACTAAAGAGTAATCTGTATGGTTTTTATCTCTTTATAAGTTATTCATAAATTTCATCTAATTATGTAGAATTTTTGTATAAATTGTACACTAATGCATAAATATACATATGTCAAGGTATCGATATACAAGACAAGAAAATAGAGGTTTGTTGAAAAGAGTAATATTTATGTGTGTGTAAGCTTTAATCAAAAGTCTGATAACAATATCATAGTCTTACCTCCTATTATATGATCTATTTTTGTATTAAGCGAAATCATATCTGTCTCGGTGATACTAAATCTTATCTTAAGAACAATAGATAAGTATTTCCAATTTGGTAAGCGCGATGAGATAAAGATGACTCTCATCCAATTGAAACGAGTATTGCTGCATCGTATATTTATATAAGTCGTCAAGTGAGGCTCCATATAAAAGTAATACCCAGTAGAGGCAGTCCTTCTCGAAAAGTAGGTGACAGTCCCCTAATACGCTTAATTATGCCTTATAATGAATATGAACAAGAAGTAGCTGAACCACTACCAGGATGGGAACCAAGAGAATTACCATCGAAAATAGTCATAAAGGGTAGATTTTGTACTTTGGTACCACTTGACTTAGAAAAACATAGTCAAGATTTATTTGAGGCATTCAAATTAGTAGGCGATGGAAGAACATGGACATATTTAAGATTAGGACCTTTCTCAACATCTGATGAATTTAAGAAAGGTTGGGAAGATCTAGAGAAAGATGCCACAGATATCTTCTTCTCTATAATTGACAATGATACAAATAAACCTGTTGGTATATTTAATTTAAGAAGATGTGATCCATATAATGGTACCATTGAAGAAGGTTATGTTACATTTTCTCCATTATTACAACGTACCAAAATGGCTATGGAAGCAAATTATTTATTAGCATCATATGTCTTTGATGATTTAAAATATAGAAGATACGAATGGCAATGTGTTAATTTTAATAAACCTTCTGCTAAGGCTGCAATGAGGTTAGGTTTTAAATATGAGGGTACATTAAGACAAAATATGGTATTTAGAGGCAGGACTAGAGATACGATTTGGTTATCAATGATTGAAAGTGAATGGGATTCTTGTAAGAAAGCATTTGAGTTGTGGTTACAGGATACCAATTTTGATTCTGATGGAAACCAAATTCAAAGATTACAAGATATTCGTGATTCCTTAGTATGAATGAAACGAATATCCTCTTTAACATACCCTTATAATTCATGTTTCCTATCAAAAAAATAAACAGGCAAAGCTATATATAATTACATGTAACATTTCTATAGATCAATAAATGTTTTACAATTTCAATGACTACCTCACTTAGCTAAACCGGTTTATTAACTGTGTAAGTGTCACTATTAATAAACACCGGAAATAATATAAAATAGAGCAAATAAATTGATAGGAAACATCAGTGAATATACCGTACAACAGTTTCACCAAAAAATTGTGTCAAAGGTAATTTTGATAACTTCAATTTCTATGCACTACGGCAGTTTCCCTCATCTGGCAGTGACTGATAAATTATTTGCCGTTCTGTGGCTTTTGTTCCGCGGCATCATTTGTTTGTTGTGCGTATTTTACTGTACGGGCAATAGTACAAAGGTATCTGTGTATCTTGATCGAAAGAAACTTTCTTGTGACAGAGCCGAAGAAAGAGAGTGGACCCTCCAGGAAGAGAGAGATATCTCAATAGAGAAGACATCAAGTAAGATACGTTATCAACAGAACAAATTATAGTATAAGGGAAGGCATTATAGCAGACAGATTAGATCAGGATTTAGAGAATCAATGAAGTTCTATTTTTTATGACTGTGTAATGTTTTGATCTCGAACAATTATATCGTCTAATTTTCGTGATTTGTTTCGATCTGAGAAGCATAATGGGAACTGCAAACGTTGACTCATCTTGTCAAATAACAAAAAGTATATAAACGGTATCCTTATCTCAAGAGTTTACTTGAGCGTTCATGAAATATTCTCTAATAGAATACAATAACCAAGAATCAAAACTCAATATTATACAATAACAATGACTATGAATGAATGTAAACAAGAAATCGATAGTGAAGTCCCAAACTGGGGGCCAAGAAGTATGCCGGAAAGAGTTAAAATAGTAGGTAAGACATGTATCCTTGAGCCATTAGATTTAGAGATTCATGGTCAGGGTTTATATGATGCTTATAAATTAACTGGAGATTCAAGATTATGGACATATTTACCATTTGGTCCATTCCCTGATCTTCAGTCATTCAAAGTTGTTTGGAATAAAATGCAAGACGAAACTAATGATATTCATTTTGCCATTGTTGATATCAAAACAAAGAAACCTGTTGGACAATTTGCAATTAAGACACCAGATAATATTAACGGTATTGCAGAAGCTGGTTATGTTACATTTTCACCATTATTACAAAGAACTAAGATGTCAACTGAAGCTCATTACCTTTTAGCTAAATATGTCTTTGATGATTTACAATACAGAAGGTATCAATGGCAATGTTTTGTTCATAACCACCCTTCTAAAGTTGCTGCAGAAAGATTAGGTTTCGTATATGAGGGAACATTAAGACAAACTGCTGTCATTAAAGGTAGAAATAAAAGTGCTCACTGGTTTTCAATTATTGATGATGAATGGCCTACATGTCGTGAAGCCTTTGAAAGATGGTTAGATGATTCTAATTTCGATGAAAATGGTATACAAAGATTCCGTTTACAAGATATTAGAAATACCTTAGTATAATAAATATCCCTTTTTTTAATTAAATACATAACTTTTCACTACTTATTCGTTATCTTTATCTTATATATATCTCTAATTAATCTTCTAAGCAAGATTTGATTGTTGCCATGACTACGCTGTTATCATCAGGCACCCGCCTAAAACCATAATGCGGGAAAACTATTGTTTCAATTTTTCACCTAAACAGAATAATTATTGATAGCGATCTTGACTCATATCAGATTACAATCTTTACAATAAGTCTCGAGATATTATATAGAAAAGAGATACATTCGTTATCTGTTAGAGAGAGAGAATACTCAATTTATATCTATATATAAAGGGAAACCCAAAATAGTTTGTCCAGTAGCAAGGTTTCATAATATTCACTCGTTTTACAAGACACTCACATACACTCAGAGATGCCAGTTAACGAATACCAACAAGTAATAGCGGAACCAGTGCCAAACTGGACAGGCAGAAGCCTACCAGAAAAGGTCACCTTAGAAGGTAAATACTGTACAATTGTCCCAATGGATCTAGACAAACATTGCCTGGAATTATTAGAAGCTTATCAAGTAGATAATGATGATAGTATGTGGACTTACCTTGCATTCGGTCCATTTAAGAATTCTCAAGAATTTATCGATGCATGGGTAGCTAAGCAGAAGGGTACAACTGATGTTCATTATGCAATTATTGACAAAAATACTAAAAAAGCGGTTGGCCAATATTCATTAAGAAGATGTGATCCAAAGAATGGTGTTGTTGAAGTTGGTTCAGTATTATTCTCACCACTTTTAAAAAGGACCAGAACTGCTACAGAAGCACATTATTTATTAGCCAAATATGTGTTTGATACACTTAATTATAGAAGATATGAATGGCAATGTAATAGTTTAAATGTACCATCTCATAAAGCTGCCGAAAGATTAGGTTTCACATTCGAAGGTACCCATAGACAAATTAGTGTTTCAAAGGGTAGAAACAGAAATACTGATTGGTTATCGACTCTAGATCATGAATGGCCAGCTATTAAAGCAGCTTTCGCACAATGGTTAGATGACTCTAACTTTGATGAATATGGTAAGCAATTACAAAGATTACAAGATATAAGGGAAGGTCTAAAAGCTTGATACATTCACTCAAAATTTAAATACTATATACAAGATTTTATAGAGAATTGTTTGTTTGTATTATAAATCGTAAAATAGGGGAAACAATTTCACATTAGGCAAAAGGTTTTATTTGTCATTCAAATGAACTTGATAATTAATAATATCCATAAATATCGCAAGGCATTTTTATTAACAGGATAGAATAATAGGTGAAATTTGGCGCCATCTCTTCCTGTTATGAGCTACTCTTCTGTTTAACATAATATACGCATTTATTGTTCGAGCCGAACTATTGTTTGCTACACTGCTCTTCCGAAATTTTTCAGTTTCAGATAATTGATTGAGTCGAGTCACAGCGCAGAAAATAGACATATACGATTTACTCGTCGTTCTCATAACATCTGCTTGCAGATGAGATCTTATTTAAAGAGAACAATTCATCGGAATTCAGATTTATCCCTTTTCTTATGGTACCAAAAAAAAATTTCTGGTGATTGACAATCAATTAAAAGGTTATATTAATTGAAATGCCTGTGAACGAATACAATCAAGTTGTTGCTGAACCTGTCCCAAATTGGACTCCAAAAGAACTTCCAGGGAAAGTTACATTAAAGGGTAAATACTGTACCGTTATTCCATTGGACCTTGAGAAACATTGTCCGGAATTATTCGAAGCTTATAAAACAAGTGGAGATGATAGTATGTGGACTTTCTTACCACTAGGTCCATTTAAAAGCGTTGAAGAGTATATTCAAACATGGAAAGATTGTCAAAAGGGTACAACTGATGTTCATTACGCCATTGTTGACAATAAGACCCAAAAGATTGTTGGTGAATTTGCGCTAAGAAGAACCGATCCGAAGAATGGTGTAACTGAAGTTGGTTATGTTATCTACTCTCCATTCTTGAGAAAATGTAGAACCGCTACTGAAGCTCATTACCTATTGGCTAAATACGTATTCGAAGATTTGAAATATAGAAGATATGAATGGCAATGTAACAGTTTAAACATTCCTTCTCGTAACGCTGCAGAAAGATTAGGTTTCACATTTGAAGGTATCCATAGACAAATTGTCGTCGTAAAGGGTCTAAATAGAGATACCGATTGGCTTTCAATGTTAGATCACGAATGGCCAGTTTGTAAAGATGCCATGGAGCAATGGTTAAATGATTCTAACTTCGATGCGGAAGGAAAGCAATTAAAGCGTTTACAAGATATCAGAGCTTCTTTATCTACTTAGTTAATATAATACATATGTATCATAATTAATAAAAGTCATTCAACTGCTGACAACTGAAACATTCGTCGAATTCTATTGACGTTTTATATCTATTTAAATAACCCTAACTTTCACCAATATGATAACCCTAATGACAATACCCGCCTCGGAACATTTTGTGGAAAAGCAAAAAAACCAAAAAAAAATTGAGAATAAGAGCCATTGAGTAAAATCAATAATGAAATATTTAGTAAGAAAAAGATAAACGCCATATGATTAAGTAGACTCTTCCTAGTTGTTAATAAAAGGATAAGTAAAGAAAAACAGGCTATTCACCACTTTAAGAGCTATCGGATATTACAGCTATTCATCTAAAAAACCGAGGTTTATCGCATTTGCCATCTTTCTCTAACGTTTACGCTGTCAAAGAAGAGCATATTGATTTACTCTTATTTAAAAGAAGAAAAAATTGCATAAAACCAAAATATCAATACTAAAATAGTTGATATTTTATTTTGCTTCATATAATATTTAAGATATTGCATTTAAAAGCTAGTCAAGATGTTTAAGAAATATAAGAATCAAGACCTAGATATGGCATTCTGGTGGAAGAAAAATCCAAAGACATCATCCGATTATGTGAAATTAGTAGCAGAACAGTTATCAAAGATAAGTAGTGCAACTACCACAGATGCTAAAAGAAAAGTTCAAGAGGAATGTTCTAAATATTTAATGGGTTTAAAACATTTTATTCTAGGGGACACTGATCCAAA
The DNA here is from genome assembly GCA_037040125.1 of Kazachstania sp. M6911. Classification (NCBI taxonomy): domain Eukaryota; kingdom Fungi; phylum Ascomycota; class Saccharomycetes; order Saccharomycetales; family Saccharomycetaceae; genus Kazachstania; species Kazachstania sp. M6911. The sequence continues at coordinate 38,981 of JAXQGP010000150.1, forward strand.
ACCTACTCCAGAAGCATTAGATAGTCTGTATATGGCTATACTTCGTGCAGATTTGTTTTACGATTTAATAATACACTTTGATGAATTAGAGTTTGAAGCAAGAAAGGAAGTCGCATTAATATTCTCAATATGTTTAGGTTACTCAAAGGATAATAAATTTGTCACAGTTGATTACTTAGTATCACAGCCAAGAACAATAACGTTAATGTTAAGAAGTATTGAATTAGCATTACAAAGTAAAGGATCATCACAGGATATATTTTTGGTACTTGGGAATATGATAATTGAATGTATCAAATACGAACAATTATGTAGAATCGTATTAAAGGATTCTCAACTATGGAAATTTTTCGAATTTACAAGAGTTCCAAATTTTGAAATAAGTACAGAATCATTACAAATATTGAGTAATGCTTTTACTACTCATTCAAATTTGGTATCGAAAGAATTTTTTAGTAATGAATATAACAGAACTAAATTCATCCGTTATATTAATAAATTAATGGCACATGGTAACTATGTAACGAAAAGACAAAGTACAAAACTTTTAGCATCCTTGATAATAATAAGGTCAAATAATCTGTTAATGAATCAATATATAGATTCAGCTGATAATTTGAAATTAATAATGACTTTAATGACCGACAAATCTAAAAATCTTCAACTGGAATCGTTTAATGTATTTAAAGTTATTGTCGCAAATCCAAGAAAGACAAAACCGATTTTTGATATTTTGGCTAAGAATAGAACTAAACTATTGAAATATTTTGAAACATTCGGACTTGATAACCAAGATTCGGCATTTATAGATGAAAGAGATTTCATAATAAGGCAAATCGAGGCATTACCTAGAATAGTATCGTCAACAGAGAGTAGTTCGCCAAACGGGAATGGTGGGAGTTCTTTAATAATTTCAACATCTCCTCCAAATGATTCATCTAATGGTAATATGCTGGGCCGTGGTAATCTAGGGAGTGTGTAATGATAAATTTTATATAACAAAATAAATTTCTGCATTTTATTGCTCTTTTCTATTTGAGTACTTAAAGAAGTATATAGGATACGTAAGATTCATTGCATAACTCAATATTCTTGATACTTAAATGTTTCTATTTTATGAGATTTTCTTTTTCTTTTCAAAATCTTTCATTTTTTTAAGTCTGCTCTTTATTCGGTAACGCAATAGTCTGTCTGTTCAAGTAAACATAAAAACAATAGTGATAAAAAAATATTTAAAAATGTTTTCTGAAAATTAGGATTACGAATTTAATGATCTATAGACATAGTGTTAAATAAATTATAATAATATGAAGTATTTAGATAATGTTAAGTTGGGTATGGAGATGGGGATGATCCCTTACTATTGACCTTCTTCTTTCTATCTGTCATCTTTCTCAAAGCACCACCTTTCAAATTATTGGACATCAATGGAAGTCGTTTTGCAGATCCAACGATGGATCTATGTAATACATCTGTTGGCCTTTTCAAAACTGTATTATGTACCTGTTGAGATGTTTCTGTTACTTCAGAAGAGTTATTTTCTGGAGCAAGGTTAGATTTCAATTGATGTAAATCAGATAATGATCTTCTAATCATATTAGAAGATCTTGCAACAGACAAGTCATTCAATCGTTTCGACCAGAGAGGAACATCTTTGTCCAAAATTTTATTCAATTCTAAGAGTCTTTCCTCGTTCTTTAATCTTTCTACTGGGTCAAATTCACCGAATTGGTAACCACCCTTCCCATCAAATTTTAGTAGACGATTATGGAAATGCCATAAACTAGTTCTATGACAAACTGATATTAACGAAATTCCGAAATCTTGAGAAATTTGGTACATTTTCTGTTCCATTTCTGGAGATACAGCAGACGTACATTCATCTAATACGGCAAATTTTGGTTTATGATAATACATTCTAGCCATTGCTAATCTCTGTTGAATCCCAATAGATAATTCTTCAGTCCATTTACGTACAATATCAAATGCCTCCTTAAGATCAACAGAGGCATCAAGAGAAGTATCTTCATTCGTCAAAGTATTATATTCAATCAATGGGTTACCGTTATCGGTAATAGATGTAGCGGTAGCAGTTGCAAAGTTTTGGGCCAGGGCTAATGTCATGTTGTCAGTAACTAAATCTTCTAGATCTAGTAATTTCAAAATTTTGTAAAGGTCTTTGTCACCTTTACTAATATTACCATCATACTTCTCCAGGAATTGTTCAGTTGAATCAGGATAAATGATTTGTTCGCGGAATGTTGAGTTTATACCAATGTAAGGTCTCTGTGGAAGATAAAATATCAAACAATCTCCAGTAGTAGTTCTGCGAGGAATGGTTAACTTTGTTGGTTCCCCATTAGGATTACTCTGCACAGGCCATAACCCACCTAGAATTCTAAACAATGAAGATTTACCACAACCATTAGGACCAATAATTAATAAATGCTCACCCATTTTCAATTCGAAATTTAGTGATTCAACTAGGACTTGCTTAGCCGGTGTAATTAATGGAACATTTTCAAACTTAATAATATCGTCATTATATTCAATTAATTTATTATCGTTCACATCGACGTTATCATCGTTCTGTTGATATTTATCCAAAATTTTATTGAATGTGTTTAATCTAATTCTCGTACCCTTTAGTTGTTGAATATTTCTTTTCAATTCTATATATCTACCAAATGAACTTGATGCGGTAAGTAATAAACGTCTATTCGTGATAAAATCTGCTGTAATGTCCGTACCCTTTCCACCTTCTTCACCTTCTGATAGACCGAAGAATATTGGAATGGAACATAACGATAAACCTGCTGCACCCCAAGTATATTTAATGATAAAAGTTGATGCTAAATCATATAATGCCTTTGCTTTGATTTCTCTATTTAGGAAAAGTACCAAGTTATAGAATGAATAATCTAGAGTTGTTAGTTCTCTATCCTGACCTTTCAAAATTGCAATTTCTTCATTATTCGAATGAACATGTGAATGTAATGTTCTGAAATAACTTTCTAACGATGACCTAATGATTGTTAATTTAGTAAAATCTGGACGAATCAATCTTAGAAGTGTATTGGACATATAGACAATTAAACCTAAAATCAATGTACCTTCTCCCATCATATTTGATTTTGAATTTAACAATTTAAAGGAACAAAGAATCAAATCTAATGTTGGTTTTAATAATTGGTTTAACAGCACTGAAGTATTAGTTGAGAAATCATAAATATCTCTGGTCAAATTATCTTGAATCTCAGGAGAATTACTGGCCACTGCATAAAAAGTACGATGATTTGAAAGATATTTTGTCAACATCATATTGGAAACTGCTCTGTTAATTGTTACTGAACATAGTTTGGTAGTATACGTTATCAAACTGTTAATAAAACTTGCTGGTATACCCAATGTCATCCACTGACCTAATAAAATTTTTAAGAATAGAGAATATTTACCTTTAACCAGAGATGAGACCAACTTACCATCTAATGTAGCCACATGTAATGATAACAATGTTCTAATTACCAGTAGAAATGCCTGAGTAACTAATAATAATAAACATTTTTTATCAGTTAAAATTAGTCTTAGTAATGTATCATGCTCCTTTTCTTTCGTATCTAATTTATCAGTAGTCTTTTCCAATTCTTCATTGGATGTTGAATTTTCATTTTGTTCATTTTCTTTGATCAATAAATCTATACTTTCAGTGTCGGATCTTTCATCATCACTATCATTGGTAAAATCGAATTCAACATTCAATTTCTGAGAACCTTTTCTAGTTCTCTTTAACTTTCTTTGGTTTTTACTATTTGTTCTCTTATTTTTTCCATTACTCTTTCTATCAGAAACTGATGAACTTGAACCTAAAACTGTCGCCCCCAGAAGTGCTAAACAAGACAGTCGTAATATACTTTTTCTATACGTATTATAAAATAATTTCAAACGTAAATTCATTATTTTTTGTTAATGTCTGAATATTAAAAAGCTAAATTGTTAAATATTATTGTTATTCACTTTAAATCACAAGACTAGAACAAATTAAGAAAAATTATTGTTATACATCTAGTCAAGAATGAAATCTTTCAATTTATTCTCTTTATATACATGTGGTCCCCCATCACAAGCGGCTAATAACATTTCTCTTAAGTTCCCCTCCAATATATCAGACTACGTGTGTGGCTTTCCCCAATGTTTTCATTTTCTTGGTTGAAGACGCGGGGAGAATCTAAACGCCGACAAAACTCCGAATAAAAATGTCACAAATTATTTTGTCACTTCCTGATCGGGGACAGACATTCGTGATAATTCATTATCAAACTAACAAGGTAAGTAACATCAAAATAACAGTCGTAACTGATCCAGTCGAATGATATTTGTTATTAATTGAAGCAAATATTTGTCATTAAATAGTGATAATTTTGAATAATACAAATTATAAAAATATACAAATTGATGTGATTAAAATATGGATAAGAAATAGAAATAAAATTATTGGTATATATAAAGAAATGCAACTTTGTTAAATCATGAAGGAAGAAAAAAAAATAAATTAAGAACTGTCTGAGGTATTAGTTTGTTGAATTTCAGGAACAGCGTCTTGTTTTTCATCTGTGTCATTCTTTAAGAAATCTGAAGAATTTTCTGATGAATGTCTAATAATTTGACCAGGAGTAGCTTCATGTTTATTTTCTTGAATTGCATTATCAGCTTCAGTAGATGAACTTTCAATATCTTCAACAGCAGCTGGTTTCTTTTTCATCAGGTATGGAATTCTTAGATGTCTTTCTGTGAAACCAACCCATAGTAAAACGACACTAGAAATGACCATTAAGGCGAAAGAACACCACATCATTGCACTATAAGCGACACCTGTAGTAAAAACAACACCAAACTTATCTTTATAAGTACCAGATTTAATAACTTGTAACACAACAGTTAAAACAGTACAACTTAAACCTAAGAATAAAGCAGTGCATGAAGATAGGAAGATAACAATTACCCAAGCGTAACTCTTTGAACTCCATTTCATCCAGAATAAGAATCCGATGTTAATCATAACAACGAAAGCAAAGACAATACTTAAAATATTCATAGCTAATACAGCTTTAATTGATGGAACGTATTCATGTTCTCTATTTAATAAATCACCTTCTAGATACAATTCATTTGGACCAATATTTAATGCATTCAAATATGGAGCAAATTCAGATGCACTTAAAGCATCGTAAATAATTTGTCTAAAATCTAAGTTTTGAACAGCATGAGAAGCAGAACATTCCAAAATATCTTTTTCTAAATTTCTTTTGCATAATGTAAAGATTGATAATTGGAAATATACTGGAATCTTTAAATATTCTAATAAGGTTGGTGTCATTTCTGTTAATTGTTTTTCAGATACCATTTCAACAGCCAATGCATCGTTTAAGATACCCATAATTGGAATAAAAGTTTGTGGATTTTGTTGTGCCCATGCAGTTAAAGTAACTAAGGATGAGAATGAAACAGGTGGATCAGCAGAAGCATCTAATAATGTGAACAAAGATGGAATATATTTGAAAGTAGTACTATTTGGATTCAAACTTGTTTGTAACTCAGATAAAATATTAATTGTTTCTGAGCCTTGTTCAGTTGCCTTTAACATTTCAGTCAATGCACTTAATTGTGCGGTAGTTGTTGCAGTATCAGTATTAGAAGCTAATTGAGCAATTGTAGTAACAGCTTGACTTTGATTATTAACATTTTGAATAATTGAACTTAATGCGACTAATGATGTCTTTGATGATTCAGCTTGTGTGACATTACTTTTAATTAAATTTGTTAATGAAGTTAAAGTACTATTAACATTATTCGAATCTTCTAACATTGTCTTGATTGCACCAATAGCAGCTTTTTCATCATCACCTGAAGCTAAACCAGAAATTGTACTAAAAGCCACTGTCACATTTGGATTTGAAGCTAACATTGTTTGTAAAGTAGTTAATAATAATTCAGATCTTGCAGGAGAAATAGCATCACCCTTTGATACAATAGTTTCTAATGCACCAACTAAACCAGTAATATTTTTAGTGACACCAAATAAAGTGAAAATTGGTACCATTTTCATTTTTTCTTCCATTGTTAAATTATTTAATACAGATAATGAATTTGCAACAGATAAAGGATCTTTAGAATCAGCTAATAATTCTAAAGTCAATTCAGTAGTATGATCTTCCACGTTTGAATTATTAACAGATTTTAACATTGGTACAACTAAATTTTTCAACCCATCTAAAGTTTGTGATTCATTAGATGAAACTTTCAATAATCCACTAATTTCAACTAAATCTTTAGTATCTGTTGCAGGATTACCACTAATTGCTAATGGTGCTAATTCAGTTAAAGAAATTAAAGATTGTGAAACATTTTGTGCATTTGATAATAAATACATTAATGGTACTAAAGCAGGTGTTTCAGAAATTTTTTTCAATGAATCAAATATATTATCTAATGTTCTATTTGGTGCTGTTAATGCAGTACCTAAAATAGTTAAAATTGGACCAATTTGTGGAACTACTTTAGTAACATTAATATGTGTAATATCTGCAGTACCTAAATAAATATTTGTTAATGGTACATAATCTGAAGTTGAACCAGCAGTTGAAACAATTGTTAAAATAAATGCAGTGAAAGCAAATAATAAAAGAAATGATAAAATTGTAATATGTTCCTTTTTGGAATAATCTTTTGGTAAATAAGGTAACTTCATGATCATTTATTTTGATATTCAGTGATTACCTTGTTAGTGAGTTGAAAGTAAGATACAAATTAGGAAATAAACGAATTGAAAAAAATATTTGAATTGAATAAATACAAGTTAATATGTCTGTTTATATATGACTCAGTTTATTGAAATACTAATGTAATTCAATATCGCAAAGAGCTCTCCTCATTCAAGAGGATTGTAAATAAATAAATTTTCATTAGTAGAAACTAGTCAATTACAAGTACAATCAACTTGAAAAGTTTTAAAGGGTAAAAGTGGAGAAATTAATCAATTGAACATTATATTCTCTATATTATTTATTATTGACACTTTATCTCCTGTAATTTTATTAAATTGTTTCGACACCTTGAAATAATTAATATCCTTCAAAATTGAATATCAAAGTAACCCATGTACGTACCCCTCCAAAGAATCTTAAAATCGTCTTATTAGTCAAAGATAAATTTAATCTTAGAGAAGGCTTAAACTTTACACTTTCATGTATAGAAAAGACGATCTTCAACTGAATAGAATAAGAAATTTCCTGTAACAAAAGTTACTATAAATGTGGCCAAACGGCTTAATGGATAGAACTATATGGTCTATAACAAAATCAGTCAAGTAGAAGCAGTCAGTATCAACAAAATCTGTTGGGGTAAACAAAAACAAGTGTAATTTTAATAAAACATTGTACGAAGATATTTAATAGTAACCAAGACAATACAACTCTACATATATTATTACGTAAGAAACTATTGAAGGTGAAAGTAAAAATCCTTAGACCTTTATTATTTATTTACAATAATTGGCATATATTTCTATAGTAGTAACTGTACATACTTCTATGTATAGATGACAATAAATAAAACTATTGAAATACAGTTTTAGCCCTACAGGGTATTCACAACGTCAAATAGGATTTCCCTGACTTGGGTACGAAGAAATACTGTAATGACCTTCTGCTAATAATATGTTGAGGAGAGAAATGGTATTGGTATTCTAGAATTACTTCTACTGCATATTTTCGTAGTTTGTAGATGTCACATAGATATGAGTAAATAATTTAGCACAAATTTAGTATATTTAAATTGAATCAACCTATAATATAACAGATTACTAAGTATCTTTCTTCAATTTAAACTAATATTCCGATTTAATTTAGCCATATCTTCAGTTTGATACATCAAATAACGATATATAACTTAATCTGGGAAGACTCTTGTTGAAAGTTTTAACTCCTCTTAAATCTCCTCCAACCCTTAAAAAAAGGTCTACTGTCATTTTATTCACTTCTGAAAAAGAATCCTGCAGGTCTAATTAGGAAGAACTGTCACCGCAGGCAAAAAAATCATCTCAGTGCATATTATTTTTTTTTTACCCCACACAGAAGATCGCGTATCATGGGACCACCGGATTTTCAAACAATGAGGAAACAAAATTAATCAAAATTGAAATATCCAACAAATTTCAGATTTCTACTATTATAATAATTTAATACGCAGTTTCATTTTTTGTTGGGGTAAAAAAAACATACAACTTTAATTTTATTAGAGGATGTTCATCTGTTAAAAATTCTATTTTAGGAAATTGTGCCTGTAAATTTTTACAAACAATAACGATGTCGTCACTTTTTAAAATTGTTGATCTTTTCGAAAGTTTTTTCAATAATAATTTGAGACGTAACTCATCTTTAAACTTTTTTTTACCAAGAAATTTATTACAGATTGCCTACAACAATTCATAAATAAATTATAATCGTCGAAAGGGGATACCATCTCCTTGTTAATATCTTAATTACATCAACTTCATTTCAAAAAAGAGCTATACATATATATTAATTATATACCAATATGTGAATATGTCGATCTTTTCATTATTCACCCTCCTAAGAAAAGGAACAGGGGAAATGATATACCTCGATGATAAACTATTTTAAAGAATGGTGATCGATGTATAATATTTTCCTATAATACTATTAAAGAATCATCTGGTTTATTTATAATAGTGTAATTAAATGAATTTATTACACCATTCATATCATTTCTATAAATTCTATCATCTACAATTAATTGTAATGATACACCAAAATATGACCCCCAAAATTGTCTATTTCTATTCATATTACTTTTATTATTATTTGTATTATTATTATTACCTTGAATAGGTACGATAGAATCTTGACCATTTTTATCTCTACCACTTTCATCAAAACGTACTTTTGCAGTAATATTACAAATTACTGTACCTGAACCTGGAATCATATGATAATCAATTGATGTAATACTATGTTGTGTACTAACAACTTGTTGTGACCACATTGTTAAAAATGACATTGCATCATTTGATCTTTGTCCATTAATTATAATTTTACCATTACTATTATTACTAAATAATTGTAAAAAATTGTTTAATTTACTAATATCATTATCATCTAAATGTGCAAAAATTTTTTGAACAAAAGTTTCTGTAATTTGTGGTTGATGTCTTGTTGCATTCGATGGATTTGTATTATTCATATTAGGATTACTACCTGTATTTATATTATTTCTATTATTAAATGTATTCATCATTTCTTCCGTGTAAATCAAATGTATATGTATGTGTATGAATGTTTCTTGGGGAATTTAAAATCTAGATCTTCTCAGATACGTATCTATTATATTAATACTATAAATGGTAATAAACGGACCCTTTGATTGTACTTTTAAAGTTTTCAATATGTTCCTATATTTGGTTATATGATACTTCTTTTGGTTAAACTTAAAAGATAGCTTCTGCTTACAATATCTTTCTTTATTTTAATTTGTATGGCTTGCAAGAATTGTACACTTCAGAAAAAAAAAGATCGAATATTACGGGTATATAATAATTTCAGCGATGAGAAAAAAAATATCAAGATGAAGTTGTTCGTATCTAGTGATTTTCTATACAATATTTTTTTCTTTGGTCAAATCACCAAAGCTAATACTTTACTTTCATTATCACCAGATTAAGTATTCTTTATTTTTAACTTGACCTCTTCAATAGTAATTGATGCACAGCAGTTACTATTGTTAAATAAATCAATTCGACCAGCCTTCCTCTTTTCCTTATTCATTAATTTAGTTTGTTCCTTCTTTTGTTCCTCAAATTTTCTTCGCATATTTCCAGATCGGGAAGTCGACCGTACTTAATCAAGAAATCACTATTTCCTGAAACGGATAAGTAATGAATACGGATTGGGAAAAAACCAGCATCTTTTTTTTCAAATTAAATTTTTTTTCTTTTGACATCAACGCAGAGAATTTGCTGTACAACTGCTATTAAATTGAATTCGCTTCTTCTTCTTTTGTTGTATCTGACGTATTTTTATTCTGTTCAGGATTGTTATGCATAGTCATCTTATTAGGAAACCAAATGTATATCCATTAATTATCTTATACTTACATTTCACTATAGATCAGATCAAACTAAAATTAGACAGATTCGGTTATTTTTAAAAGAGAAAAAGAAATTAGCAAATCATACAATGGTGAAAAAAGGGACTTTAACTCTGCCTATTTGAAAAAGACCAGCAATGTCTATTAATATATTTGTTCATTTTTTATTTGATTATTGATCTCCTGATGTAACTCTTGTCAAGAGCATGTAGGATATATAAATAATGATGTATAATTTTACAATTATATTCTTTTCTATTTCTTTTTGGTGTAGTAACTTTATTTCCCACTTGTATTCTTAATTGTTTCCCTTTGTAAATTGAACCATTTATCAATTGATATTTAATCAAACTCTCATACATTCCTTAAAACAAAACAAAACAATACTATACAAATAATGTCAATCTCAGCAACTAAGAACAATTTCTTATTGCATGAATCGAATTCTTTAAATGATATAATTGATAGATCCCCAAAATTATTTTTTGATGATTTATTAATTCCTTCATTACCACCACAATCAAGAAATAATAAAATTTCAAAAGCTTATTCATATGCATCAAGATCTGCGCCTGCAACAATAATTGGTAAAAATACTCAATCAAATGTATTTCAACAATTACCACATTTACCAATAATGATTAAACAAAAATCAAACACTGCACCTGCATCACCACAACATTTATCACATTATGAACAAAATTCATTCATTACACCAACTTCATCACCAGGTAGGTCTAATCCAAATTTATCTGCTCAATTAATTTTATCACGTAATCAACCACAACAACAACCACAACAACAAACTAATGAACATTTAAATCATTTCCCATTACCAAATGAAAATTATAATCAAATGAATAAAAATTTAACATTATTAAATCAATTAAATGAATCAATAATAAATTCAACACAAAATTCCAAAAATGATAATTTACCACGTCAATCAATACAAACATTAAATTTACCATCATTAAAACATTTAAAATTATTACCAAATCATAATATTCAAGAAAATTCATATATTTATCCAGATACATCAGAAGTAACACCATATTGGAAAAGAAATTTAGTATCATGGTGTCAAAGTCAATCAAGTGAAACATATGATAAGATTCAAGATAATATTAAATTTGAAAATAATCAAATGAATGAAAAATTTATTAAATTTACAAGTAATTATAAAAATTTATCAGAATCTTATATTAATGAACAAAAAAGTTTTATTAATGTACCTTCTGTTTTAAAACCAAAAGATACTTTCCAAAAGTTAACAAATTTAAATGGTTCAAATTATAAAATTCCTGTAACTCCACCAATGTCACCAAAACGTCCAAGTATTAGTAATACTTCTACAACAATTACAAATTCAAAAGATGGTTTAAAATTTAGTCCTTTTGTTAGTGATAAATTAATTCAATTAGTTAAAGATGAAAAGAAAGAATTAAATCAAGCTGTTACGGCAATTAATAGCAACAATAATGGTCATAAGAAGACAAATAGTTTTAAAGCATTACAAATTAAAAATTTATTAGATAATCGTGATATTTTATCCAAGACATCAAAGAAAATTACTAAAAAGACAACAAGTAGTAAAAAAACCACTACTGGTAGGAATCATTTCTATACTTCATCAACATTATCGTCACCATCAAATAATATAATAGGTACCAAAGCGAAACAATTAGTAATGAAGTTAGATCAATCATATAATTCAAGTGGTAATGAAAGTGATAATTCATCAGATAGTAGTAGAAGTAGTACTATTGGTAATTCTAAAAGACAATATAATAAGAAAAAAGGTAAGAGAAGTAGATCAAGATCAATTTCACCGATTAGAAAGAAACAAGGATCAATGACTCCACCAACACCAAAATATCATAAATTTTCTGTTGAATCTCCACCACAAAGTCCAGTTACCAACATTAATAATAATTCTATTTCACCTGTTAAAATACAACAACATGCTGTTACTACAGAGATTAAGAAATCTCCAAAGAAGACAGTTCATCATTATCATCCAAATCGTAAATGTTTATCATGTCATTCAAATGATTCACCATGTTGGAGACCATCATGGTCAACGAAGAAACAAGATCAATTATGTAATTCATGTGGTTTACGTTTTAAAAAGACACATACAAGATGTTTAAATGATAATTGTAGAAAGATTCCAACAAAAAGTGAATTAAATATAATGAAAAGTAATGGATTTGCTCAAGATTATGTTAATGGTTTAGAAGGTTTAAGAGAAGGTTATAGATGTTTATTCTGCAATACAATAACAGAAACGACTCAAGCATAATTAGCTGACTCAAGCATAATTAGCTGACTCTAGGCCCTTATTAAAAATAATAATAATAAAATATTTTATAAAACAAGATACACTTTGATAGATTACTAAACTTAATTATAAATTATTATATACATATTACATAGATACAAACCAAACAAACTAACACATAAATTAAATATTCCTACAACTGTAATTAAACAACTACTTTTCTTTATTTTTACTAAGCGGTTAATTTTTTTTTTTGCAACGCCGCACCTTCACACACAGATACATCCTTAACTTGTCCAATGAATTAAGTTAAATTGAAAATAAGAAACAAATGCGAATTAACGATATTTCCATTGACACATTAGTAATGTCATCAGATTTTGAATCATTTACAAAATAAGGAATAGGGACAAGATTAAGAAACTTTAATAAATATCCTTTTGGATCTCTCATTTTAATTAAAAATAGATCAACAGAAAGAAAAGGAAAAACACAATTTACAGGGAAAATGTCAAGGATAAAACAAACGAAACAAGAAACTTGATCAAATGGAGAAAAACTATACATAATGTCATGATGACACTCGATGATTCAAATCTATTCTAACTGTTAATAGATCGACTGATTCTAATATTTAATTTGCTCTCTTTTTCACAATTCTCCTCATTAGCAAACAAACAAATCAATATAAAATTTCGTGCGAACTATAATATTACGATTATTTACCCCTCATTAAATTTTTTTTATGTTCAAACGAGCCACCCGAAATTTTATTAAGATGGTATAGATAGATGCTCATCGGTTAAATACGGCAAAAACAACTTTTGATTTTATTTCTTCTTATTGCTACCAGGGTTGCTACGGGTTGGGGTTAGCGGGTTGGATTATGGAGATTTTTGGTCCAAATTTTTGGTTTAGAGGGAGGGTTGAAAAATTCCAATGCTGGGTTTGGGTTGGGGTTGGGTTTCGGATTTGGTAACCAGGCTCAAGCAAAAAAATTTTACTTCAATGAAGTATTTTATTTAATTCTCAGCAATTGTGTGTATTTAGCTATTATTACCTTTATTTTATAAGTTATTGACCATCTAACTGTCATCATTACAGTCTATTGAGTATCATTTCAACCGAATCATTATCTGTATTCTGAAAAAAAAATACTACAGTATTTCTACGGAGAAACCAAAATTTCCCCAAAACTCGCGGTGTAACAGGTTTTGTTGGGTAGGGTTACCTCAATTCATAATGGGTTGGAAAATATTTTAACCCGTAACATCCCTGACTGCTACTAGGACCTCTGTGTACAAATAGGTCTATCAATATATCAGTTCTCCCTTTCTTGCCATGGCGAAACTGCGGAAAAAACAGAAACAAAATTTGATAGAAATTCAGAAAATTTTTTCACAACGCGCGGAGAACGGAAACTTTTCTCTCTTCTTCTTCTGTTCCTAGCTCACTCGCTGTTCTCCGTTTCAATTTACCACGAGTATGGACGGGAAATAGTCTAGCCATTCTTGGACAAAATTGTACTATGATTTCTATGTTTAATTGTGCAGAACAATCCAATTTCAATACAAAACAATTATCCTTTCTTGTTTGTAAATTTTTTCTTAGACACCAATCGGCGATGAGAAGTTATATTAAATTTTCCATCAAAACATAACAATAATAATAATAATGATAATAATAATGATGATATGTGCTCTTCCATGATTTCTCACCTTTATTATTATGTTATGCGAGAAACTGTAAAAAGGTGAAAAAATTAAGAGAAAAAAAAATTATTAATAAAATAACAGAGCTAATTAAAACTAACCAAATACATAACTAAACACTTTTTTTTTTTTTTTTTGTAATTAAATTATCTTATTAATATATAAATGTTTTATATTTGATATCTTACAAATATTGTATAGTATCTCACTCTTCAATATAAAGAAATCAATTATCTTTCAGTCGTTTACAATTAGAGACAAACACCTTTTTTTTTTCTGTTATTATTATTTCATTGACTATTTACAATCACTAATTAATTAAAATTTTGTTTTAAAAAGATGTCAGTTGAAACAGCTTCTGAAACTTATTATTCTAACGAATTTCAAAATTCTTCAACAACTTTAGTTGATACAAATATAATTAATGTTAAAGCAGAAAAGACAGATGATGAATTAATTAAATATTTGAAAAATTTAAGAATTAATAATCCTGATTTTTTAAATTTACCACATGAACCAAATCATTCAATTATAAATAAACAATTAATTAATCATATTAATAAAATTAATAATGAAACTTGTCTCCCTGGTGAAGAAAATTCTTTCTTTATTGGTGATTTAGGTGAATTAGATAATTTATTTAAAAATTGGATTTTACAATTACCTAGAATTCAACCATTTTATGCTGTTAAATGTAATCCAAATCCAATAATTTTGAAAAGATTAGCTTCATTTGGTGTTAATTTTGATTGTGCATCAAAATTAGAAATTGAAACAATTTTGAAAATGGGTATTTCACCAGATAGAATAATTTATGCAAATCCATGTAAAATGTCATCCTTTATTAGATTTGCACAAGAGAAAAATGTTTTAAAATCAACTTTTGATAATATTGAAGAATTATATAAAATTAAAAAATTTCATCCAAATTCTCAATTATTTTTAAGAATTGCTACTGATGATTCAACTGCTCAATGTCGGCTTTCAACTAAATATGGTGCAGATTTAGAAAATGTTAGAGATTTAATTTCCAAATGTAAAGAATTAAATTTAAATTTACATGGTGTAAGTTTCCATGTTGGTTCAGGTGCTAATGATTTTAGTACTTTATATAAAGCAACAAGAGACGCTAGATGGGTTTTCGATATTGCTGAAAATGAATTTAATATGCCACCTTTGAAAACTTTAGATGTTGGTGGTGGTTTCCAATTAGAATCATTTAAAGAAGCAAGTCATGTATTAAATATGGCTTTGGATGAATTTTTCCCAATTGAAAAAAATGTTAATATTATTGCTGAACCTGGTAGATATTTCGTTGCTTCAACTTTCACTTTAGCTACAAACGTTATTGCTAAAAGGAAAGTTAACGAAGAGGAATCAATGATCTATATTAATGATGGTGTCTATGGTAATATGAATTGTATCCTTTTCGATCATCAAGAACCTGTACCACGTACATTATATCATAATGAAAAATTCCATTATTTCGATCACGAATCAACATCAAAGAAACAATCTAAAGATCATCATTATAAAGTATCCATTTGGGGTCCAACTTGTGATGGTTTAGATTGTATCACTAAAGAATATTATATGAAACATGATTTAGTCATAGGAGATTGGTTATATTTCCCAGATTTAGGTGCTTATACGTCTTCTGCAGCTACTGCATTCAATGGTTTTGAACAAGCTGCTACAATTGTCTTTATCGATGAAAATGGTGATGTTGTCAAGGAATGATCACTCCTTTCTTTTTTTCATCTTTGATTTATTAAACACAATGACCAAAAGAATGGTCTCATCATTTCAGCATATTTCTGACATCGTAAGATATGGAAACAAAGACATCCTACAAGAGGGAAAAAAAGAAACAATCATTCAATATTTTTTCTTTCTTATATATAAATAATAATATGTATGTCTACTATATAACAGTACAATAAATACTTTCTTACTATTTCAAACGATACAATTTTGAAGATGATTCAAATAGCTTTTTCCGTGATTATATGCTCTCGCGTAATGAAAAATTATAGTGCTCACTGCAAGAATGAAAAAAAAAAGACAACTTTTTAAATAAACTGTGGAATATTTAACTTACGAGTCTGCGAATATAGTACAAAAGAAACCACATTTCAATACATTTCACTAGTGTATTATTACAAATACACGATCTGCATCATACATCATCAACTTTGCATACATTTTTTAACCTTTATAAACGGTAACACTAACAATGAATAATCAGAGACAAACATGTCAAGTAATTTGGGTTAAACCAACAATAGAAAATGTTATACCATATATTCAATACAAAAGAACTCAACCAGAAGGTAGTTTAGGTAATGATTATATAGAGACCTCACAAGATTTATTATTAGGGGGTGGTAGAGATTTAATAATGAGTTTAATTGGTTCAACCATACCCAAATCAGAAAATAATAATAATAATAACAACAACAGTAATAACATTCCTTATAATAATGATAATGATATGGTCGATATAGATAATACAAATGATAAAGAAGTGATAAATCCAGAGAATTCATTAGATCCTGTAGAATTATTTATTTTAAATCATTGTATCATATTATGGTTCGATGGTTTAGGACATGGGATACAAGTACCATATACATCAGTAATATATCATGCATCAAGAAAAGTTAATTATAGAAACGAAGGGCATAAACTTGAGATTTTGTTAGGTTTAGAACGTGATGATGTGCTTAATCAAATTTTCCCTTATGAATCACAACCACAACATACGATGAATGAAGAATTCGATGTTGATAAATATACAATGTCCAGTGTAGAGATAATATTAACACCAAAATATTCAATGTATGATCGTCATTATAATACAAATATTGAAACTTTATTCACATTTTCAAATTTTGGTATTAATCGTGGTGATGATATGGTTAATAATTGTAATGAAGCAATGGCAATAGCATTAGAATTATCGAGTGAAAATGATAAGGATAGTACAACTGAATCATCTGAGGAACCTCTCATGGATATGGAACCACAAGAGAATACAGTATATACAGGAATGTTAGATACAATAAATGGGAATTATAGTTCATTGCATAATACAGGGTTCGCAGATGATCTAGACAATAATCATGTCTCAAATCAAGGACTTTCTAGAGATGGTAATGATGCGGGCATGTCTCTAGAATTATAATATCAAAATTCAAATCTTTTTTCGACAGAATAGATCTCCAAATAAAAGCATGTTACATATTTACATAGTTTATATAAACAAAATTACCATACAACCAAGCATTAACCACAGAACCAATCACATATACACGCGTAAAAAGATGATTGTACCAGAGTGGAGACATCCTTCCTATTCCGATACCATTGAACCATCCTGAGTCTCATAAGCTCTTATAGCTCACGAATCGGTTGCCATAGTTATCGAATCCAAAGAACAAAATTAACCCTAGCTTCAAGAAAATGAGGGCATCACAATATACGTACTGTGTGATCTCCGGTCCAACGGAATATTCTAAGCATAATGAAACAAAATTTTCATTCAGCACACTAAAAAGCCCGCAGAGACAGACAGTCAGACAGATAGAAAGATCGAACCAAACGAAAACTGGAAAAAAAGAAGTCTGAAAAATTTCAGAAATTTGAAAATTTTCATTTTTTTTTAATGCAGAGAGTTAATGAGCTCATCTCATCTCTTAGCAATACGAATGGAACAGTTTCATAACATAAAATTTTCAACTGATGCTAACTTTTTTTTTTGAAACTTGTAGAAAGCTTATATCAATTTGTTTAATTTTTTTTAAAGCAATAAGTAAAGCCATCTCTTAAGAAAAATATATAGATTCTTAAATTCTTCTTATTCTTAATTATATCCTATTTTCAAATGTAGTGTCCCTTATAATCGGTCCCAACAATATAGTTCTCTTTTAGTGATCTTAATTATCACCAAAAATATCTCCTTTTTTATTTGGCTATCCAATATCGATATAACAAATCAGTATACAAAAAATTAATAATAATAGCAATGCGTAAGTGTAAGGTTTTCGTTGGTAATTCTCACCCTGAATTAGGTAAATTAGTCTGTGAAAGATTAGGTATTGAACCAGCTCCATGTAGTTTGAAAAAATTCGCTAATGGTGAAACCTCTGTGCAAATCGGTGTCTCTGTTCGTGATGAAGATGTCTACGTTATTCAATCAGGTTCTCCAACTATTAATGATCACATCATGGAATTATTAATCCTGGTTTCTGCTTGTAGAGGTGGTTCCGCAAGAAAGATCACAGCCGTTATTCCTCAATTTCCTTACTCTAAACAATGTAAGATGAAGAAACATAGAGGTGCTATTACCGCTAGAATGTTAGCTAATTTATTAATTATGGCAGGTGCTGATCATGTCGTATCTATGGATTTACACGCTTCTCAAATGCAAGGTTTCTTCACTAAACCTGTCGATAACCTTTATGGTGGTCCAAGTTTAGCTAAATGGATTAGAGAAAATGTTCCTGATTATAGAGATGCTGTTGTAGTCTCTAAGAACCCAGGTGGTACTAAGAGAGTCACTGCTTTAGCTGATTCATTGAAAATTAACTTTGCTATGATTCACACAGATCGTCGTCGTGCTAAGGATTTATATTCTCAAAATAAAGATTTACAACAATTAAGATTAAGGAAACAATCTATGTTAAGAAAAAGTAGACCTATCATCAGACAAGGTGATGATCCAAATGAAGAAGAAAATATTATCTTCAGTAATGGTATTCAAACTGCAAGAATCCGTAACGGTCACGTTATCGGTGACGAAGAAGCTGATGAAGATACTGATGAAGTCGCCATGGAGTCCGATGATGGTGATGACTCTACTTCTGTTGCTCCAAGTGATTCTTACGCTTTAGGTGGTACTTATGATACTATCGATTCTGAAGATGAAGAAGATGAAGAAGAAGAAGTTCACAAGGAAAAATTAATTACATTAGTTGGTAACGTCCGTGATCGTGCCGCTATCATCTTAGATGATATGGTTGATAGACCAGGTTCTTTTATTAGTGCTGCCGAACATTTAGTTCAAAATTGTGGTGCTAAGAGAGTTTACGTTGTAGCTACTCATGGTATCTTCACTGGTGACTGTTTAGAAGAATTAGAAAAATGTGAATACATTCATCAAATCGTTGTCACAAATACTTATCCAATTGCTCCAGAACATATTGCTAACTCTAAGAAATTAGTTTCTATCGATGTTTCTCCAATCTTCGCTGAATGTATCCGTCGTGATCATTACGGTGAAAGTATTTCTGTCTTATTCGATTCATTAGCTTCCATATAATCTCAAACCAACAAGTCATAAATAATTGTCAGAACGATTCATGGAGGAGAGATTATTCTTTATTTTATCTTTTCTTTGTCGCCTTACTTTATTTACATAAGATGATTTTTTGAAGCAAAATACCGTTACAAAATTTACCAAAAAAAAAATATACAAAGCTTCAAACTCATTTCATAAATAGATAGTCATATTTCTATATTTATATAATTTAATTTCTTTACCTATATGTACATTAAAAAAGAAAATTGTGAAACATCTCACATTGTTAATTTTACTAGTTTAATTTCTATTTCATGTTATTTATGCGTTAAAAATAGGTTTGGTATTTACATTTCTACATAGGTTTCATGTATGTCTGATATCCTTAACAGTTAATGGGTCTTTCAGGCTATGTCCATGATTCTTATGTTCAGGGAATAATTGAGCTTGTAATACCTTACTACAATTATAATGAACGACATAATCTTTCTCCTCGGTATTATACCATTTTATTTCTTCTGAGGTTAATGTAGAGAATGTTTTATTGCAAATGCTACACTTATAAGTCTCATTCAACGTCACAAATTTAGAAAGTTGTTCATTTACTTTAAATGTAGTATTAACCATTTCTACTTGTAATAATGACTTCTTTAGATCTAGATTATCTTTCGCTAATTGCTTCGAAATCATAATATTTGTTAATTCTTTCTTCATGGACTTAACAGGTAAAGATCTGGGCAATTTCTGTAACAATATGAAATTATCAATCTTTGAACCGTGATCAGCTATGAATGTCAATATTTGATGACAAAAAGGTGTTTCTTTAACAGTATCAATATGATTTTCCTGTCTTTCAAGCTCATAATTTTGAATAATTTTATCGAACAAGTACATGATTATATTTAGACCTTCTAATTTATCAGTGTCATATAACCTATCACAATATTTCGTAGATTTTTGATATTCTCCTAAGCTGGAATATAATATATCAATAGATTGTCTGTGTTTACTATCCTTAAATAATGCGTATGTTTCAAGTACTTGGACAAAATGTCTCACATCTGTTGTCAATCCGTTATCATCATTATCTCTATCGTTTTCTAGGAATATATCTAATATTGAGAACATCTTTGACGAATTATAATTCAAAGATAATCCAAATAATGATTTCATTTTTTTACGAATAGTTTCATTGTTGATTTCTGTCAAATATCTTGCTATTAATTGGAATAGAAGTGACTCGTTATACGTTTCGTCATCACTGACACATAATTCCAAATATGCTAATGAAAGCGCTTCATTGAAACCAGTAATGTATTTGTATACCTTCATACCATTCTTATCTACGTCAACCTTGTTATTGTTAAAGAATACGTCTTGCAAAATTTGGTCTCTATCTGAATCAACGTGTCCATAATTCTCTATCAACCAATTTGTGTAATGAAAAATTTCAGTGATATATTGACTATCCATCGATCTTAAATAAGAAACGATTAAAACCTTTACAATACTTTTTAATTTCTCTTGGTTTGATTTAGATGTCTCTGTATGACTAAGATTTACCAGATATTCCAATGCTTCCTTATGTTGTTGATGTTGGGAATAGAAATTAATCAATTCTTGAGCCATTTTATGTGATTTCAAGGTTTCCACTACAATTTTTCCATCACACGAGTTATCTACCCTTATCAATGGTCCTACCATACTAGGAACATACCTGATATACACTTCAAATAATACCGTATCAACCAATCTCAACATATCGTCAATTGTTAATTGCCCATGATTATCAAGTAAAAAGAATTCAAATCGTTGCTGGATGGATCTCCCGTAATATTTCCACATAATGCCTGAATTACCAGTTTTTTGCAAGTTTTTCAAATTTCTTCTTATATCAGTCAAATATGGCAAAATCCACTTTTTAAACAAATCTGGTGTAATTTGAAAGATACCATCTGTAGTAAAGTTGGTATTTTCATTGATGCATTGATGGTTTTCATCTGTTAGTGTATTAACTAGTTTGGAGATACCATTAGGGAATGTATTCAGAATGACCAACTGGGGTGGAGCCCATACTTCAATGAAATATGTAAAGACACCCTTTACAATTATTTCCTCCAAGATTTCAATGTATTTTCTATCGAATTTTGATACATCCATTTTATTCTTATACATTATGTCAGCTGATTTTTCGTAATTTGATGAAATAATTTTTAGACATCCTTGTAAGGAATCAAATATCTTTAGACACCATAAAACAGTAAAATCTCTTAATTTCATTGCACATACGTCTAATGATTCCTCAGGATTCGATGAGGCACATAATTCAACAGAATATGGTGAGCTTAAGAAGAACTGATAAAAGAGTACTTTTCTCCAGAGATAGTAAAAATCAGAATCATGAAAACGGCCACATATTGAAACCTCATCTGTTGAATTATTATCATTGCTGCTACTATTACTGTTTCCATCTCTTCCGGAGGCCTCGTCATCAACTTGATAATGATACAATAATATTCGATCGTTATTGGTCCATACAATTAGGTACGTTCCTAACACTTTCTCAACCTTCTTAATTCCATCGACTATATATTCTTCTAGAAAAGTAAAACCGTTTCTGTAATCCACAAATTTCACTAAGTTGGAGTTGTATAACATCAAGATATCAGTAGAAACATACTCAATCGTGTCGAATGTTGAGTTCCATTCAAAGAACTGTTTATGTGTATTACTAACTAAAAATGGCTCTCTAGAATCTTCCACATTCACCTCAAATAGACTTTCCGTCAATCCATCGACTATGAAAGCAGATGAATGTTTATCGTTAAAACTATACCGTATTTTCTTATAACCATGCTCATCATTAACATTCCTACGTTTCCAGAAACCCGAAAAGCTTGATTTCTTTGTTAAGTTACTTCCCTGTGAAGAAGAAACACGTTCTAATACATTATAATTGGAGGAACCCGACTTTTCAACATTACTTGGATATGAGACATGACATTGATCACGTAAATCTCTAATTGCAGACACCATATCTACGGGATATTTTCTTTTCACAATTTTTTGTATTCGTATCAATTCAAGGAGGGTATAACTCCATAAATATACTGCATTATTTGTTGTCAATATAATACCGTTACGTGTTGCATTTGCCGACGTAACGTACTCACTAGAGCTTGGGAGTGTGATTTCTGTCATTGATTTATAAACTCTATCGAACCATATTAATAACCTTAATTTCGACTGCTTTGTCGTGGAGTATAATAAAAATGTTGATTTAGAATTTTCCTGTGTATCATTAGTATCTATACTATGTTCAGTCTCGACAGTTGGTTCTTCTACATCATGCGTGCTATGGACATAACAACTTTCTTCGTCATCATCACTTTCTGGTGTTGTAACAGAAATCTCTGAGCTGAGCACCCAACATCTTGAGATTCCTCTTTTGTCTACTACTCGATCATATACGTGCAAATTATAACTATTCAATAGTAGAATAACATTTTTACACTGTACAAATATAGTCGACAATCGTTCAGCGTATAACAGATCTTTTATATTGGGATCATCGATGTGCAAATTTTGTAGGATATTAGGGTATACCTGGAATAATTTAAACTTCGCATGCTCTCTCGAATACACTTCGATATTACCATCGGTTTTAGCTAGAATTAATCTTTTAGATTCCGCAATTGGAAGGGCGGCTGCTATACCAGGCGAATCAATGGTATCCCTGAGTCTTGCTCTTAGCATTGCGTTTTATGCGTTTTATGAAGAATGAACAATTGGTTATGATGACTTTGATACAATATTTTAATTCGGTTCCCAAATTGATTCCATGGGATAACTGTCCACTTATCTTTAAATATAATATGAATATCTACTTACATATGAAACAACTATTCTATAACCTGGCTGTGTATATATCTAAATCATTGACACTAGTTGTACCTTGTTTTCCTTGCAACCTGTGTTGCCGAGCTGGATGCGTAATATGCCTTGCATCCTGAACTAAAATAGGAATACGCGGCATCGTCTGAGCGATCCATTTTTATAAACAGATAGAAGTATACTTTCTTAATATTACCAAGAAATTGATTCATATCATATGTTTTATATAAAGTTTAAGTCACCTGGACTACTATATGAATTAACTCAGTTATCCGCATATTACAGTCATGAATGGTGTGTGTGTGTGTGTGTGTGTGTGCATGTGCTTCTGCAGTTTAAATTGAACAACATAGCTCACATTATTATTATTATAAACCCTTCAAGAGTTAACTTAGGATTTGTTCCACGCACTTATGTTAACCTCCTCTTTTGAGTTAATGATCTTGATCTCATATATACCGAAACTTAAACCATCATGTGATACAGAGTCAAGCCAACTTCTAGCTACAATACCATATCTGTTTAAACCGGAATAACCTTGCAAACAATCCAAAAAAAGTATTGTAACTTCCAGACTGCTTTCGAAAGGAACAAATTCACCGCCTATTACATTATCTTGATTATGCATGTTAGCTGGCGTCCTTTTCCCAACTAAACCACCTGTCTTTGGTTCAAAGAATCCTACATGTTGTAACGCCATTAAGGGATCTGAATCATCAGTATATATATCTGTACCCCATATTTCTCTATTTTCCAATCTTTTAGAATCACCAGCAAGAAATCTATTTAATTCAGCAGCATCAATTTTTATTTTAACTAATGAATTTATATTTTCCGTATTGAATGATGGAAGGAAACAGTTTGGAGTATATTGCTGTTCGAAATTATAAGGGTATGGTAGTTCAATAGGTGATGACATCGCAATACCGTCGTGATTGTCCTCGTTATGGTTTTCACTCGCACTATTTGTTGAATATTTAATGAATTTTCCAGTTTTGTCAGATACATATTCGATTTCACCAATTAGTTCCGGTTCCTTCTTGTATTTGTTGGCTATATAATTTAAAATCGGTAATGAATCCATGGTAGGTAGTTGTAAGTCGCCCTTAAGTTTTGGATCTGGATGAGCTTCTAATAACGGTTTTTCTTCACTTTTTCGATGGGCTACCTGAGTAGCCAAGTTTGCTTTTCTGGTGGAATCTAATATAGTTTCTTGTAAACTATATATTTGTGATTGAGTCTTTCTATATGTTTCATTTGGGTCACTTGGGACTTGTCTTGTTTCGGTTGTTGAATAACCAGGTAGATAGGTTGTCATTGTGATTTTATCTGTATGTTCTTTGTTTATCTCAAGGTACAATAGTCGAGATGTAATGAATATTCTGAGAATAATATTCCAGAATAACTATTTTTAAATTTAAGTAATTTAATAGCAGAATCCTGTTAGCTACAATAAACATTGTATATTACCCAATTAAATTTTACATCGCATAGGAATGAGGAAGGGGTAGCGTTGCGCCTTGAACAACCCTAAACAGATTGACTGAAAATTTTCCTAAATTACTTAAGCGCACAAACGAAATTTCAAGGGACAGAGCACAACTACTGATGCAAGACGATTATGATAGAACGAGAAGATGGCAATTCTGTTGAGAATATAAAGTTGTCGCTGGCTCTAATATTTAAAACAACTATTACAAGTACTTGACTACATTCTTGAAATATTATCGAGCGTCGGGACCTTCTCGAAATATTATCGAGCGTCGGGACCTTCTCGAAATACATTTATTAGATCTGCGACTATACGACGATCAACTTTGAAAGACGGTTAACAAACTATATACATATTTAAAAATCGGTACATATATCTTTAAGTAATCAACCTCCTCAGAGAAGAGATAATAACATTTGAGGTAAACTATAATTTTCACAATACGTTTTATCATTAATATTCTATAGTAGCTAATACCTTAAAGGCCCTTAATATTAAATATTAGTTGCTCAGTAACCCGTGACCAACCTTTGGAAACTTCCAGTTGCGTACCATGCTCTTTCTCTAATCAGAATACCCTGAAATTTGTTTGTCTAAATATATATATGTATGTTTGTCGTCTTTGTTCATGTCGTAGTTATTTATTGCTTTCATCGTGGTAATGTCATTTCTGAGATTTGATCTACCGAAGTCATCGCTCTCGGAGAATTGATTTACAGTTACCGTAGTTAAGAAAATTGAAAATTAATTTTTGACTGTATCATACACCCAGACATTGTTAGAAAAATCACTTTTTAATTATTTTTTCTAAATTAATTTTCTGTAAAATTTAGTTTTGAATGTGCTTTTTGTAAACGGAAATTTTTCACTTCCAGATAATTTTTTTCGAATAATGGATTTTTTCAGAACTCACATGGTGTGCAGCAATGCAAAGTCCACTATCTAACAGAGGACTGATGAAGCTAGGAGAGTAATTACTGGGAAGTACTGGGAACTTGATGGCTTTCGCCATGTTGACCCAACGTTTGTAATAGTAACTAAGCTCACTGAGTATCAATTTAGAGCTTTATTAAAAAAGATATTCATATTTAAGAGGTGGTTAAATTTTGTAGTATTAACTTCTGATTCAATAATAAGATAATATCATACACAATCTAAGGAAAAATGGCTGGTTTGAAAGACGTTGTCACCCGTGAATACACCATCAACATGCACAAGAGAGTATGTCTTAATTAAATTAGAAAAGAAAGATTAATAGTTACAATGGTTTGAAAGATATTTCTGATATGATCATACGAATGACTGATATTTGAATACCACTACATAAATGATAAGATACGATATGTCAAATAACCAATTGAAATATGAAATTGTATGGGCACCAGAAGACTGAGATAAAACATATCAAATGTATTAATACCTAGTGGAATAAGTCCCTGATATTCTTTGAACATCTGTTGATAAATAATATTAAGAAAATGATGTGTTACCATTCAAGTGAACACTTAGAACATATAGACCACAACGACTATCAATGATCAAAACGTAATATTATACCATTAACAATCTGATATAAACATATTGTAACTCATAAATCTATGAATAATGCAATGAACGATTACATTCAATATAGAATCACCTTACTAACAAATTAAATTCTGATAAAAATTTTATTTCATATTACTTGTAACATCACAAGAGTTGGATAAACATATTATCATGATCATTATTTTAAATAGCTACATGGTGTCTCCTTCAAGAAGAGAGCTCCAAGAGCTGTCAAGGAAATCAAGAAGTTCGCCAAGTTACACATGGGTACCGAAGATGTCCGTCTAGCTCCAGAATTAAACCAAGCTATCTGGAAGAGAGGTATCAAGGGTGTTGAATACAGACTAAGATTAAGAATCTCTAGAAGAAGAAACGAAGAAGAAAACGCTAAGAACCCATTATTCTCTTACGTTGAACCAGTTTTAGTTGCTACTACTAAGGGTCTACAAACTGTCGTTGTCGAAGAAGATGCTTAAATATAAAGTTTCCAAACTAATTCATTTTCAGTTAGGCTAAAATAAACATTTTTATATCTTTTTAACATATATAGCAACGTTGTATAACTTTATAATATAAGCAAGCTTAATCATACAACATTTAAGAATTAATAACAAATTAATCGTTTTGGTGAAACATTAGAACAAACTATAGTAACACCTCCAGAAACTCCACTAGTTATAGAACTCCACATACTACAAACTAAATACATAGATAGATAAGAATTAATTACATTCGTTACTGTACAAAAATCTTTCTGAATTGATTAAAATCAGTGTAACTATGACAAAAATACACTAACCACTCATCACATTAAAAAACTCACCTGGTTGCCTTTCAACACATAAACTGGCATCAAAACGATACCTGCCATATATCAAATGACGATAAATCTTAAAAGAATAGCTTGCGGCTACCTCTGTTCTCAATAGGCTAGCAAAAAATAAAAAATATCATCCTGTAATCAATCAAAAAGATTTTCATGGTAACATTTATAAAAATAAGATGTGAACTCACAACTCTTGAAGAATATAAAAGCAATCAAACGTTGACAAACTTCTGCTTTTTAAGAAACAGCATGAAGATATGTCATCTTGTATTTTTGTTCTCTTTGAAACCTAGCATCTTCACAACAACCTGTTATAAAAACTTCTCTTCCTCTGTCTTTATATAAATTAATTTTTTCTCGCTATGTTCCCTCAAAGTTGCAATGAAATTTGACGAAGAAAAAAATTGCGAAAAATAGATCGAAGTAACTTTAGGGCTTCGCAAGTTCGATACACATAATTTATTTAATTGAAAAGCAGTTATGAGTTTAATAATAATACAATGCTCATTTATATTTGTAAATATACACTAATCTAACCACATATATATCATGGTATATAAATCTTACAAATACATGCTTACGATAAGATTGGATGGAGGTTGGAATCTCCATTTATCCAGCGTAAAAGTTCTTATAAATGAATTGGAAGCAAGTCATTTGAACTGAATGGATAATTACAAGTTGGACATTTTCTCATTCTAGCAGCAAGTCTTTCATTACAGCAATCTTCACAGAATACATGACCACACGTCTTAATAGCCATATTTTTCCAGTTCTTTGAACATAGAGAACAGTAAACCAACGTACGGAAGTTTTCCAATTCTTGAACTAACGAATCCTCATCCTCGCCATCATAGTGTCTCTTCTTATCACCTTTGTCCCCACTGAAAGAAACTAGCTTTTTGTGTAACTTCGAACATTTTTCTTCGGCATTCGAATTTCTTTGAGTCAATACTTTATTCTCTGTCTCCAATTCGTTATTCTTGTTCTTCAATTTGTTAAGACTGTCTATCAAGTTTAAATTCTCTGTCTTCAAAATAGATACTTTCTTTTCCGATTTGTTAATTTGAGAGTTGAGGTCAATGATTTTTAGAGATTCTGATTTCGTAGAATCAATCAATCTTTTTTCATTATTTTGAGATAGTTGCAATTGCTTGTACAAGTTTTCAATCTTTTGTTGAAGTAGCTTTTCAGCATCTTTCATTTGTAAAATCAATTCGTTTGTTTTAGTAATGGTCCTACTCATATTTTTGTTTTCTATCAAAATTGGGTCCTTTGATCTCATAGCTGCAAAATATTTTTGATCTGCTTTAGTCTTTTCAACTTTTAATTTGGCAATTAGAGATTCTTGGTTAATTAATTCAGTATACTTTTTGTTATTTATTTGTGTTAACTCTTTAAAGGCAGATTCCATTTCTTGTAGTTCTTTTAATAACAAATTTTCTGCATTAGAATCTGATCTGTTTTCAAATTTTTTCCATTGTTCTGAGGATAGATCCATAGCCTTCTTCAAATCATCTAAAATTACCGGTGTTTTGGTTTCAGCTTGAAGGATTGAAAGTTTTGATAATAAATCATCACGGACTGCTCTAATTCTAACTAAATCCTTCTCCATAGTTAAGTTTTGGGTTTGAAGTTCTTCTAAGCTAGTCTTAAATTCGTTGGTGATTTTATTGTTGAAAATTTCCCTGTCACTGGATAATTGTTGGAATTTTCCTAAGAAAGAATCATTTATTTGTTTTAAGTTGTTATTTTCTTTTACAAGGAAATCAATTTTGGATTTCACAGCTTCCATATCTGTATCATTACTTACAGCAGATACTGTGGAAGTAGCATTGACGGCAGATAATTGCTTTTCCAAGTTAATTATCTTTTCATTATTAGAATTCTTAAATTTTTCAACTTCTTCAATTATGATCTTTAGCTCCTTGATCTCATTTTGTAAATCAGAAACCTTCAATTCGTATTCCGTTTCATTTTTCTTTTGGCTTATATCATCATTCTCCGAAGTAATTTGTTTATCCTTTTCTGAAATCGTGACCGGTTCAGTTGAAGGCTGTTTTGTTTCTACCTTAAATGCCGAGGATTCAGTTTTAACTGGTGCTTCGGTCTTATCAGCTTCCTTTTCCTCATCACCTTCTAATTCTTTCTTGAAGACTCTTTTAATAGTTTGAGAATCCTCGCGATCAAATTTCTTGAGTAGTTTTTCGTAATACGACTTCAATGAAGACATCTCTTCCATAAGAGCTTTATTTTTGTACTGTAATTCTTTCTTTATACTTTGTAAGTCCTTTAGCTCAACTGCCAATCTCGATAGACGATCGTTATCGCTATCTGATGATGCACCAGATTCTGTTAAATATTTAGTAAGTATTTTCATAAATGAATCACTTAATTGAATGACTTCATTTTCATCAGATGTTGCCATTTTATTACAAATATCCTCATCCTCGGCATTCTTCTTTTCTTGACTAATGACCTTCAAGAAATTTGCCAACGTGATGATTAACGCCATCAAATTTGATAATTTTGTAGAGACATCAACAAAGTTCTTCTTCGAGACCTCGTATTGTTCCTTTACTGCATTTAGACTAACTCTCTTTTCGTTCATGCATCTGTAAAGTGCTTCCTTTTGGAAACTAATTACATCATGCTGGGTTAGAGGTTCACTAGGATCGCTTAATTTCAGCTTCTTAGATGGAGGTTCCGTGGTCATTTTGATGTATATATGGATTGTTTAAACAATTCCTCGTAATTTGTTGCGACTTAGTAATGTATCTAAATGTATTGTGCAACTAAATAGTATATTTTTGAACCGAAAATATTCAATAAAAATCACTGTTTAGCTATATGTATGTTTTGTTGTTGGTACGCAATACACTTCTATTAATTATTACAACCCGACTACTGTGCTAATCAGTTCCAGGTATGTACTGACCTAGAATTTGCCTCGTTAGTATGCTTCTCTTATAGATTTAAGGATAGTTCTAACACCAAAATTTCTTCGATGCTGTAAAGTTCATTACATCTTGAATTTTCAATGTTGTTGTTTTGCTTACTGACAATTTGTTTTCGTATTTCATTTTTTTCCACTGTGATGGTCAGCTCAGCAAACGTAAAAAGTGATACAAATTTTGAAATTTTCTACTGTTCATTTAGTGGGATGGGAAAATATTGCAAAAATCTGTCAAGCTTCGTAATGGGTTTTAACCCTATTTTATGTCACAGGAAATGCGATAGGGTTTTTAGAATCTGTAACCTCGTAAAGAATTTGTAGATCAAAAAATTCTATATATAGTTAACAACAGATGATCAACTTCATAAATATAGCAGTAGTTTTAGTCAGAAATTCTATAAATCCATTTTCTGAAGTTGAATTCGTGAAGGTAATAGGACCAAACTGAAAACAGAAATATTCAACAGCTTTATTTGTGTAAAATTTGAACATCTCTCACTTATCTCACCCATCAAATCCACATTATTATAGTCCTATTAGATATTAACTTTACTAGAGATACCTTACTATTTCAGAATTACCAATATTATAGACTGCTATCCCAATCCGACATATCACAAAAACTTAGTTCTTTTGCATAGGGAAATCGATATAGATCTCATATATTCTGACATAAATGGAATCCATTCGAGCATTCGCAAAAGTAGGTTTCAATATTTTAAATAGTCAGAATGAAAAGTCAGCTAAATTTAATGGAAAAGGTACGTCACCATTAGGAGATAATGAAGACTTTGATTTTGATCTATCCTCTGCATTCGAAATCGAGATAGATGATGACGCAAAATTATTTCATGCATTGAATAGATTCATAACTTTATTAAATAATCGAGAAAAATGTTATAAATCCAAAATAAATAGTTTCGAAATTGAAGAGATTAAAGAGACTGATCCATTAGAGCTTACAGATAAATTATTCGAAGATACAGATTGTAATAATGATTATATCACACAATTTATACGTCACAACCTGGTGAAATATCTGAGGAACGCACAATTATATTCTGAGAATGAAGAGGTAACAACTGAATTACGTGATGTACTAGGCCACTGGTGGTCATATATATTAGATCTTCTGAAAAGTGATAGTAACGGTTCATATAATAGAAATCCTCAAAAAATTACGCATCGAGGAAATAGCATAATGTCATTTAGAGGTTCTGATCAAATTGATAAGAAAGAATTATTCCAACCACATAATTCAATCGAATTGGTCTCCGTGTGTTTAGAGTCTGTTAGTAGAATCCTGAGCCGGTTATTAATACTTGACGATTGTAACGAAACAGAATTAACCAAATATTCTGATTACATTATAAGAACTATTCATGTAATTACTGCCAAATTAGTTAGTAATTCAAGACAAATAAAAGAATTATCATATGTTAAAGGTAAGGATAGTCACAAACAAATAACATATTGTAACAATTACAATTCTCTCATTAGATCATTTCTGGGGAAACTTTTAGCATTTGCATTTATTTATATACCTGACGAACTACAATTCGATATCCAATTGATAGAAGCATTACAACCAAATTTTAAGTTAGAAACAGTTAAGGACCCAGAGTTAATCAAATGGAAGAAAAGAAACTTTAAGACTACGAAACGTAAAACAATGAAAAAGGAAGATGAAGAACAGACCTCATCAAATTCTGACCAAAAGAAAATATTTAGAGTTATAATATCCTATATTCGTAATGATTTATGTTTTTTCTCTTTTTATTTTTATTATTGGAGTATTTTACTGAAATTGATTCAAAAGAAGAAGATAACATTACAGAAGGAAACAATCCCAGAAATTTGTCCAGCCAGTGATATTTTTATCGAGCATTCTATTAATAATTTCCTGAAAAACGATCTTTATAAAGCCAATAGACATTTGAAAAATATTCGAAAACAAAACTTAGGAATAAATATCAATGATAGTATGCCAAATTCAGATGTGGTATCTGATGATGAAGGAGTTGGAAGCAATGGACCAAACAAAATAGAAAGTCTTGATGTTTTCATCGGTAACACATTCAAGAATTTGAAAATATGGGGATCATTACATTTACTTTACACGAAGTTTCCACTTCAGGAGAGTAATTTAAATTTATTACTCAACTTGCATGATATAAAACAGTTAGATTATATCAAAACTATACCCGCATATGATTATCAAATGGCCAATATTGTATTCAATAAAATCTTGAAAAAAATAATTGAGCTGTTCGATGACCCAACCTTTCTAAATTGGTCTACATGGGGTTCAGGCTATTTGAACTTATTAAAGACTCAGAATATGAATAACCAAATTGCTTCAATATTGTCATTATTTAATATATGGGATCATATACCTATAAATGAAAGAACAAGAATTAGTAAAGAAATTTTGAAGAACAATGAAATTTGGTTAAGCGTGACATTAGATACTGCCGAAAATTTAGTTCATGTCCTATTTACTAAGTTATTAATCTTTAAGATATCTAAAGTCGATAATGAAGAAGTTAAAAATCTAGTTTTGGAAAGATTATCTAATTTCCATTTTCAATTCAACTCTCTATCTCAATCGTTAAAATTAGACGGTACCGATGACAGAATTGAACGTTTGTGTTCTACAAATTATGGAGGAGATACCGTTTTATTGTTCCATGTTAACAAGAAATTTGTACTTGGTACATTGAGATCACCTCGTTCAAATAAGTCAAATAAAAATAAGTTAATATACGATAAAAGAAATTGGATTTTAGGTCCTCTGGATATTGATTGTAGGAAAGAATTTAAAGGCTTACTTGAACCTCCAGAATTTATAAAATTAGGATTTCTAGTCCCAGAAAATAAAACTAAAATGGGTTTCCGAATAATGATATTCCCAAATACTAGTAAGCCACTGGAATATTGGAATAAGAAATGGGCGGCTAACATAGAATCAGACGCTATTTCAAAGGAGAAACAACTGCCATTCAAACCGCTTGAACCTCTAGATATTTCGTTATTTGGTGAACTGAGTGAAATTCCTGAAAATCCTGAACTTGTAGGAAATCAATTCAATAGACAAACACAATATGAGAAATTGTTCCGATTTATTAGACTTTTCAATCTGACTATGGTTGAATATTATGATTTCCAAAATTTTGAAAATGAGGAAAACATATATATCGATTTTGACTTGTTCAAATAATCGACTGCATTATTCTAAAAGTTTGATAAATATTATAAAAAAATTGCATTCATTCATATATATATATATAAATATAGATCACTATAGACACATTTTGAAAAAAAAAAACATCACATTATAAATCTTCGGAGTTCTTTTCCAAAGCAGCTGCTCTTGTCTTTAAATCACTAATCATATCTTCCTTTTCCTTAATCAATTCTTTCAATTCCTGGACTGTTAGATCCTTCTTGTTTAAATTATCTTCCTTTCTATATGTTGCCTTTAAGTTTAACAATTCATTGACTAATGCAAATGTTTTTGTAACAATAAATGTTAAGAATAATGTAATACCTGTTAGATATAGATTTCTTTGTTGAAAAAATTTTCTAGATAATAATTCGATCTTTTCGTGACCTTGTGCAAAATCGACTGAAAGTTCCTTATTGATATTGTAAACTTTATTAATAGAATCAATGAATAAAAGTAGAATAAAACATAAAACACACTTAATTGCCACTTGGACGTTGTTATTCTTAAATGGTTTTAATAAGACCAATGTCAATGGTCTACGGAATTTAGTAGGTATAGGTAATGCTAATAGAGTAAATACTGCGATTTCAACCACTAGAATTGCAAAGATTAAACTATAGTATAGTGACATTGTAAATTGATATGTAGAATTTAGTTTTTTATTTTGGTGTGTATGAATGAAATGAAGGTATCCGACTAGATTCCACTAATATAATTACTGAATTGTATATATGTGGACTGAATAGAATAATATATATCAATTGATATTCATTCAAGTTATTGACATTCCTGTGTTATAAAGGGTGGGAATCATTTTTAGACGAGGCGTTTCTCCTTGCTACCTAGCTCATCTTGTAGGAAATCTGACGTAAAGCGAAGAGAAGAGATATTTGAAAATCATAGAGATCTTACATAAAGGTTGAATATGTCAAGATAAGATAATGAAATTCTTTTGAATATATATATAAATGCTTTCGTTTTAATGAATAAATAATTATGCACATATAAAATTAAATAGATGAATATTAACAAGTTTTGTGATAGGAATTGTCTTATGAAGAGCACATATTAGGACAAAGATGGAATACATATTGAGTTTAATTTTCGAAGGTGATTTGAACTTTATCTTAATTTGGCAATGTACCATGACTATTTCTTGCGTTCTGAATGCGTATATATGCAGAGTTCTGAGAGTTATTGAGATGTTTCAAGATATTATCATTATCTCTGTTCTCATCATTTTTGATCTTGTCAATCACTTCCAGTTGATCATTCGTATATCGATTAGTGAGAGAACTATACGTACTCCAGTAGCAATTATGTTTAATATTACAACAATTAGTAGATAGGCGATTCGACAGAGTATTCCACATTGTTAGATACCTTTAGACGTCGTTTGTTGAATAAAACTTTCAATTAGTACATTCCGATGACTACATTTGCATTACTTTAATGAAAGTAACTGATTTTTAATAATAATCGATGAATTTTGGGGATCATTAGTAATTAATAAACCTAAGATAGAAAGTAAAGTTAATCTATCGAATTTATTCCTTACACGTTTAGGTAATCGAGATTCCGGTATTGGTATATTTGAAATTCCTTCTAATTTATTCTCTTTTAAGAATCTTTCTATCATAGTTTCTTGTGAAATGAATTTTCTTGTCTTAGGATCAATCATATGTAATGTATTTTTTGCTCCATTTGATAATTTCATAATATAATTGAAATCTGAACCATTGATATCAAATTTTGATCTTTGGAAAACTTTTGTATTATGTTGAATAATTTCTATATTAATTAAATTTTTAGCAAGTTTCCTTAGTTGATTTCTATGTACATTTGGTTTAGTTGGTGATAAGAATGGGATGAAATTTGTATGATCTGAAGGGAGTTCAGATACTGATTTTTCAAATATTTTGAATAGTTTATCGAGTTTTATTTTATTCTTTGCTGCTATATTCATATTTGATACATATACATTGAGTGTTTTGTTTTTGTTTGCATATCTGTTAGATACGTTTGTTTGTTTGTTTTAATTGTATATCTTGAAAATATTTTTTATAGATGTTATGAAAAAAGTTAATGCCCCTTCACGTAAAAAGTAAATTATAAAAAAGGTTATAGTGGTTATCACTGAGCATTATCATATACATGTAACATTATATATAAGATGATGGATGATAAATAGTAATGGTTTGTAAAAAAAATGTAATAATTTGAGATTAATATAAAATATTGTAAGAATATCATAAACAGTTAGTTAGTTAGTGTATATAGTGAATCCATCCTTAGTTCTAATCAGGCAGAAATAAAAGATAAATAAAACCAAATAAATGGTATATATCTATCATAGATAAGTGTATTCCATTATAATTTGAATGTTGTTGTTTTTTTGAATATAGTAATATTACTTATAGATTTCTATTTTCAAAAAGAGGGATTTGGAGATTGATAATAATAGTAATAAAAAAAAAGGAGATAAAGAGAGAATATGTTTATATGTAACTAGTTTTTCTAGTTTTCTTTTTTTCAGTTATCTTTGCATTAGATCAACTAAGCATTTTCTTGTTTCTTCTTTTCAGCAAGTTCAGCATAAAAAGCTTCTCTTTTATTAATAACATTCATATGGAAACCCCACCACCAATAAGATGCCATAGCACCACCTATTGAGAAACCAATTAATATATCTAAAGCAGCTCTTTTCCTCAGAGTACCTGTAATTGGTGTAATAGCAGACATTTCTTTATACGTTGTTTTAATGTAATTATATGATAATGATAATTTTTGTTGTTACCTTCGAGGTCTTTAAAAAATTAAATATGGTTTCTTAAAAGAAAAATATATATATATATAACTTGATAAGCAATTAGTTATATTCAGTTCAAAAATCAACAGATAGATTATTTGGTATATATATATAAGTTACTACAAAACAAATGATATTGAATAGTAATTGCTTGTTATTGTATCATGTCAGGAGAACTTTACTAACAACTAAGACCAAACGGGTTAGTTTGTATATTTTGTTACTGAAAGTTTCCCTCCGGGGCACTCAATCAATCCCTTAAGTCCGTGTGGACCAATCAGAGGCTTTTACACACGGAGAACTGTGCAGTTAACTGCGAGTGTAGAACTGCAGAAACGCGTACAGAGAGAAAATATATGTATCAAATAAAGAAAAGTGTGTCGTTGCTAGTGATGTTGAAATTGATTTTTTTTTCAGGACACCCTAACTTCATTGTGTTAGGGTATAGTAGTTACATTCGATTTCAAACTCATCGATACTCATACTCATGTAGATATAACCGGAGTGCTGCAGTTGTAGAAATGATACAAACCGTGACAGATGTAAGAAATATGAAGCTGAATAATAAGGGATCATACGCTCTTTATATAGTTATGCCAAACTACAGAACATATGTATTTTGGTATTTATTTCCCTTTATTCGGAGTGTATAGGAGATGTAATTATATATAATAAGTATTAAATAAAGAAATATGCCTTTAAGATGACACCGTCCTTCGAACCTCGAGATGTGTAAAATATTAACTAATATCCAAATTTCTACAGTGGCAGCGCTACCGGCGGTATCATCACAATTTCTTATAACTAATAAGCAACAGGTTTTAGTTTGTTAGCTATCAAACATCGAACAGTTCAAAATTCGCTGTCAATTTCATTATCTATCGTATTCGCTTAATCATGTCACGCGTGAAATTGAAATTTCATTGCAAACAGCGAAATATTTATTGTGTATGGAATGGGAATCTCCGTACGTACTGTTGTCTTCGTAATTTTCACTGTAAGCAAACAGCTGTTTTCAGTGAAAGAGATTCTCTTATATTCAATTAGTTTTATTGAATCATCTGCAAAGGCTTTCGCGTAGAGTAAAGAAGAAGAAGACCTTTGTCGTGAGGGAAACCTGCCATCTTGTTCTGCGAGTAATTCTTTTTTCACTAAATTAGTGAACTTCAAGGTGAAATTTCTCAAATAGTCAAACCATCATCGAATAAAATATATATAAATATACATCTTATGTATTTTTATTCGATGACTTTACGAACCCTTTAAAAACTTTCTTATATTGTTGCAATTCTCAATCGCATAAGCTTGAACAAGAATATAACAGAAAAGTTAGTATTAAAAACTAAATACATAACCTTTCTTTAAAACCCTTATATTTGAAAGTATTCCCATAATACAATCAATTATGTTATCAAGAAGATTTTTTTCTACTTCAAATATTGCAGCTTTGCAAAAGATTAAAGTTAAATCACCAGTTGTTGAATTAGATGGTGATGAAATGACTAGAATTATTTGGGATAGAATTAAGAATAAATTAGTTCTACCATTCTTAGATATTGATCTAAAATATTATGATTTATCTATTCAATCTCGTGATGCTACTAATGATCAAATTACCATTGATGCAGCAAAAGCTATTCAAAAATATGGTGTTGGTATTAAATGTGCAACAATTACTCCAGATGAAGCTCGTGTTAAAGAATTTAATTTGAAAAAAATGTGGAAATCACCAAATGGTACAATTAGAAATATCTTAGATGGTACCGTCTTTAGAGAACCAATTGTTATCCCAAGAATTCCAAGATTAGTTCAAGGTTGGGAAAAACCAATCATTATTGGTAGACACGCTCATGGTGATCAATATAAAGCTACTGATTTAGTAGTACCAGGTGCAGGTAAATTAGAATTAGTTTATTCTCCAGCTGATGCTTCTAAGGATAAGATCACTTTAAATGTCTTTGACTATAAGGGTGCTGGTGTCGGTCTAGCCATGTATAATACTGATGAATCTATTAGAGGTTTCGCTCATTCTTCTTTCAAGTTAGCTATCACTAA
The DNA here is from genome assembly GCA_037040125.1 of Kazachstania sp. M6911. Classification (NCBI taxonomy): domain Eukaryota; kingdom Fungi; phylum Ascomycota; class Saccharomycetes; order Saccharomycetales; family Saccharomycetaceae; genus Kazachstania; species Kazachstania sp. M6911. The sequence continues at coordinate 77,249 of JAXQGP010000150.1, forward strand.
GAAATTAAACCTTTACTTATCTACTAAAAATACTATCTTAAAGAAATACGATGGTAGATTCAAGGATATCTTCCAAGAAATCTTCGACAAAGAATACAAATCTACTTTTGAAAAATTAGGTATCAATTACGAACATAGATTAATTGATGATATGGTTGCTCAAATGATTAAATCTAAAGGTGGTTTCATCATGGCTTTAAAGAACTATGATGGTGATGTGCAATCTGACATCGTTGCTCAAGGTTTCGGTTCTCTAGGTTTAATGACTTCTGTCTTAGTTACTCCAGATGGTAAAGCTTTCGAAAGTGAAGCTGCTCATGGTACAGTTACTAGACATTACAGAAGATACCAAAAGGGTGAAGAAACTTCTACTAACCCAATTGCCTCTATCTTTGCTTGGTCTAGAGGTATTGCTAGAAGAGGTGAATTAGATGCTACTCCAGAAGCCGTGAGATTCGCCAACTTATTAGAATCTGCTACTGTGAACACTGTTCAAGAAGATGGTATCATGACTAAAGATTTAGCTCTTGCTCAAGGTAAGAAAGATAGATCCTCTTATGTCACCACTGATGAATTCTTAGACGCTGTTGAAAAGAGATTACAAAAATTAATGAACACAGTCGATTAAGAAAAAGTATAAGTGCCTTTTAAAATAATATGATAAATTAAAATAAATAATTACGTCTCAAAATTTGGAATTGAGTTATTAATATGGATATATAATGCAGACATACATATATAAAGCATTAAGAAATATATAGATATGTGATTGATTTAAATGAAATGAAAAAGAAAAGAAATGCAATTTTAAAGTTCTTCATATGACATGTATTCTGGGGGAATAAATTCAAACATCTATTGTTGTTTACAATTCTCTGCAATATCCTTGTCCATATCACCTAAACCCTGATCGTTACCATCAACTTGTAACATTTTAGCTAAATCATCAATCCCACTTTCATTAATATCAGTATTATTGAATCCTTTGCTAACTGGAGAATCACCTAATTGTTCTAATTCATCTAACAAGTTGGTGATTTCATCTTGGAAAAGCTTGTTATCGTAATCTTCTCTTTCATATAACGCAACTAATTCTTGTACAAGAGATTGTTGTTTCCTATAGATATCAATCTTGTCCTTATGTTTTTCATCGTTCTCATTCTCTTCGAACCATTTAACGAAATCGTCTTGCATCTCTTTCATTGGAGTATACAAAACTTCTTTAGATGACATTTGGTTCAATATATTAAGGATGGCATTATCCATACCATCTTCATTGAAATCTATACCGGAGTTATCATTACCATCACTTACTAATTGGTTTAATAGTTGAGAAAAAACATCGTCAGAACCTTGACCTGATGCATTTTCTTCTTTCAGATTAGAATCAATATTGCTACCACTTTCTTTTAACCTATCTAATGTACTAGCAATAACATTCTTGAAATCGGTTTCATCTTCTGTTTTGCCAGTTGAATCGCTGGTCTTAGAATCCTTATCCGTTGTGGTGGCTTGACCTAGAGATCCAAGAAGTTGATTAAAGTTATCAATGGCTTCTTTGTTCACACTTCCATCAGATACATCCGCATTTTCTTGCTGCTTCAAAAGGTTTGCAAATTCTGTTTGAAGATCAGTCATCATCTTATCAACTTCGGTATCCTTACCAGCTTCACCCTTCGAAGAAGTTTCGGTAGTGGTACTTTCCTTTTTCGACAAGTCATTATTTTCAGTTGTCTTTGCTTTGGTTGTATCTAAAGTTCTTGGGTCCTCATCGATCAATAAATCATCTAAATCATCGTATTCTTCAGTCATTATGGTATGTTATTATTTGGTTATTTGGAATCTTTGATCACTGTGACTACCTTCGTTGATTCAAGGTATGCCTCTTTTATCTGCAAACATCGCCGTTCTTTTCCTGACGATTGTCGGTTTCAAGTTGAGGAGACCGAAGACGCGTGTGGTGAAAATAAATAATTTATATAATGGAATAAAATATACAATCTATAAGTGAAAAAAAAAGACAGATTAATAAGATAAGGTGTCAAACAGTATTCCATATTGAAATATAGGCACGCTAGTTTAACTAACATAACCAGAAATTAAGATTTACAACAATGAGTAGTTTGTGTTTACAACGTTTACAAGAAGAAAGAAAGAAATGGAGAAAAGATCATCCATTTGGGTTTTTTGCTAAACCAACTAAAAAGGCAGATGGTACAATGAATTTACAAAAATGGCAAGCAGGTATTCCAGGTAAAGAAGGTACGATATGGCACGAGGGTGTTTATCCATTAACTATCGAATACCCAGATGAATATCCTTCTAAACCACCAAAGGTTAAGCTACCCGCTGGTTTTTACCATCCAAATGTTTACCCTAGTGGTACAATTTGTCTGAGTATCTTGAATGAAGAACAAGATTGGAGACCAGCTATCACTTTGAAACAAATTTGTCTTGGTATTCAAGATTTATTAGATACTCCAAATCCAAATTCCCCTGCTCAAGAACCAGCTTGGAGAGCATTCCAAAAAAATAAAGCAGAATACGAAAGAAAGGTTGCTCTACAAGCAAAACAATATGCTAAATGATGTTTACCTCTTTTGAAAGAAAATATTTATAAACTAGAATTCATTTGTTTACCTCTTTTGAAATGGCTCAACATGTAATATTATGCATCACGCGATTATATATTTATTTATATTAATATACGTCTAATACATCAGTCATTAAAACTTCATATTTAATGTTATTATAATTGTTTATTTATGCTATTTTTTTATACACCTATGCTATTTAATTAAGATATTTCGTTTGCCTTATAATGAATGAAACTTTGTAACGTACTAAACATTTCAGTACATTTTTCCTTTTGAGCTGGATTCTTGTTCTTATCAACCATCTTGAAAATGTCTTTAACATTTGACATTACTTTGTCGTTTAATAATGCTAGGTAATTACCATTCACGAAAACAGGTTCATCGTAAGGGAAGTCGCTATCAGAATAAATTTCAAACAAGTCACCCAATACTTCAATTAAGATATCAACCGGTGTATCCTTAGACATTAATAATTCCATTAAGAATGAACCGATGCATTGGTTCACATTTACATCTTGGGATTGATAAGATGCTACCGTGGCTAATAGTGCGCAACATCTTTGTTTGAAATCAATTTCATCAACTTCTTTGTATTGGTGAATTATAGTGTCAACAAAACCAGTATTATTCCAAACGTTAAATTTAGTTAACAAGTCAACATCACCTTGATTACCACATATTTTCAATATAACCCACATGACACTAATTTTACCAATTTTAATGGAAGAATTATTTTTGTCATCATGAGAAGTTACTTTATTCCATATATCAGATAAAATATTCTTATCTACAGGTTCTTCAGCACCAACAAATAACCATAACAAGTTATTCCATGCAATAAATACTCTGTCTGGGAATTCTTCTTGTAATGCATCTAGGAATTGTGGGACAGTTGCTAAAAGAACAGTAGATAAATTACTAGAAATTGGAACAGCTAATGAAGAAATCATTTCAATAATACCTGCAATTACATCTAATGCGATTTCAACGGCTTGAAGTTGCATCATCGAGTTTTGTCTTTTCTTAGCTTGTTCTTTTAATTTTGGAATATCCACATCATCCTTAATAACATAGTTTAATTGTTCGTTCATTTGTTTCAAATCAATATCTTTAACAGCTTTGATCACATTTTCGAAGAACGATAAACATTGTACAGAATCTAATTGAACATTTTCATCAGTTTCAAGTAATTGTAAAAGAATACCTTGTACCAATACTTGTGATAGTTCGCTGGTAGTTGGTTTATCATTTAAATTCTTGATTAAGTTAACAATTGGTTCAATCTTTAATAACTCATCAATGAAATCTAGAGATTCGGAACTGATATCGTATATTAAATCTAGAATGGTGTTTTGTAATGCAGTTGGAAGTTTTTCAAAACCATATTGGATAAAGTTGACAATCAAGGAAAAGATGATGTTTAAATTAGATCCCTCTAATATTTCATTAAGAATGTCTTCAGCGTTATTAGTTAATGAAACTAGTAGTGAAATTAAATTATCAGCATAGTCAAATAATAGTCTTCTAGCTTGATTAATTGCAGCCTTCTGTTTCTTATCATTGTTTGGTACGGAATCTTCTTGTTGCATATTTTGTAGAGATGATGTGATTTGATCAAATCCATCTTTTATGCTAACCCATATTTTATTTCTCCATAGGTAAATAGAAATATCATAACCTTCTTCCAGTGTTAGGTTTCTTAATAAACCGTAAGCTTCAATTACAATATCTTTATTACTATCACTTAATGAATAATTCAATATAACTTGGACAAGTTTCTCTCTCAATAGCAACTGTCTCATATGTGGGTCATCACACAAAACACTGATTGAACTAATTGCCATACTTCTATCATTTGGAACAGCACTTTGCAATTGAGTTAATAAAGGTTGAATTTTCTTTGTGATTAAGTTCGCATCCTTTGCTGCAGAATTTAATTTATTATGTAGCGGATTAGTACGAGCTTTAGAGGCTCTTGACCTTTTCTTAGATTTACCCATTGTTCAAATATATATATATATAATGGTTTAGATGGCTTGTATCAGTTAATTTCACTATAGTTGAATGTATATATATATAAAGATCAGTTAACGTTTTATATTTTTATATGACATCTAGCTCATCTCGGATTTCCCGATGAGCTAAAATTTTTCAGTACATAAAATAAAAGTCAAATTAGAGAGATTCGTCATACGTGACAAAATTTCATAATTTGGCGGAGATTATATGAAACTATGTTTATATTTATTATTTTTTGTAATTGACAATATATTAATATATATTTAAAGAGTTATGTATAATAGACATCCTAGGGTCCTGTTAAAGATTAATATGAAAATATGAAAAGATTTATTAAAAGCTTAAAACTAAATCAATGAATTCTTTAACGGAACTTGTTGAAACCAATGTCGTTAGCTCTTTCTCTGAAACATTGACGACAGATGTTTAGACCGTACTTTCTGATCAAACCAGTGTGGGAAGAACAGACACGACATTGACGAGAACCTTTACCGAATCTTCTTGGGTGGGAGAACCAAACGTTTTCGTGAGCCATTTTTATCTATATTGAAGTTTATATTCCAACAGAATAAAGTTGTAATTATTTAATTGTTAGTAAATCATGTTGATTCAAATAACATGGTAATATATTGCAAAAATTGGGGTGATATGGAAGCTTCGGACGAGGTTACTTAGGTGTTTTTTTAATAATTAGGAAATTCATATTTAAGATACTGAACGATATGTTCACATTTCCTTATTTATTTGTCTCTTTAAAACATATCAATAAGTATGTATAAACTATTCAACTATGATATTCGTTGGCATGCATTTATAGTAATACTGTCCTTTCTTTTTCATCTAATCTTCTCAAAAACTCATAATCGCGTTCATACATTTATGATATGTGCTGTCTAACACGGTCATTCTTTCATTTACGTCTTTATTCTAATTCAAGCGATTTGATTATATTTCTCCTAACTTTATTCATTTATCTCGTTTTCTTATCCACAATTAGCCATTTTGCATCATTTCGTTCGCACAGTTTTAACATACATTAATTTATTGTCACAGATATGGTACTTTTACGTATAAGAAGTAAGAATCCTTTAAAAATTGTTAAGACAATATACTAATTTAAATACACGATAAATATAAGCTGTTTATTATATCTTTAGATAGATTATTAGCAAGCTATTCACTACGTAGAATAGTTTTGAGAACAGAATACTAGCAGCTTCTTACCACTAGATTTTGTTCAAAGGCGTAGACGTTCAACCTCATACAACAATAAGCGACGTTAACTACTATGGTGAATATCCAAAAATGTTCGCGAACTGAACTGAAATTTCAGATAATTTTTCAGTTATCGCTGTATTAGGAAATATTTTAGGTCCGAAAAAACGATAAAATGTTTCAAAAATTGCGACTTCAGAAAAAAATGAAAGTTATTTTTTTCATCTGATTTTTGGGTGTAAGGGTGTACCTTTTGTACAATTTTGGTAAGTCAAATTTTTGATTTCTAAGACGCAGGCGTATTATCGTATTAAATAGGAATTTATCATTATGTCATAAATATTGTACACATATATCTATCTAGTTTGTATAGCAATATATATGTTATTCACGTTGCAAAGCTAAGGAGATTATAAATCAACTCAACATGGTATTAACTGACTTACTGTTTATAACTTCGAATCTGTGAGACTTATACCAAGTGGATTATATGATTCCTGTTTTATCTTCGAGACGTATAACCCATCTACATAATAATTATTTTGAACCTTCTTATTGTATTCCAAAATGATTGGTTCAAAGCTTAGAATAGCCTTCTTTAAAGCATCACTGATTGCCTCCTTTTTGGCCTTTGCGTAACTCATTGCTTTACTAGGTAATACAGCTCTTCCTATTCCACCTACTCGTGTATTGGTACCATCCTTTAATGTAACTTTAACATTTGCTTCTGCGATGACATTATGCATTATATTTTCTTCAGGATTTAAATCTAATTCAACTGATTGATTGGGCGTCGTCGTTGATTCTGTAATCTGCACATCCAGAACATCAACGGACCACCCATCGTGACCAAATGCTTCATTAGCAAATTCTACCAATTTAAACTTCGGTATTATTTTTGAGATGTTATGTTTACCATATTTATTACTTCTAAATATTTGATATGAAAATGATTCAATTTTGGATTCAAGAACACCTATCCTCTGCACAGACCATTCACTTGCTGGTCTACCTTCCCAATCCTCAGTCATTTTCAAATCATCTAAGTTAACACCGGGTCCTACATTGAATTCCGTCGTATCATATGAGATATGATTATCAGAACTTACACTTCTTGAATTAGATATCTGATTCATGATTAATTTATAGTATGTAAGTATATCGTTATTCGATGTTATATAATAATTCTCTTGTTCAATGTTTAGTCAATGAAAACTGTGTATCTTACTCGGTTCATCGGTAAAAAATATCAAAACTCGAAAAAATAGTAAACAAAAAATAATTAATCCATCAAAGGGTTCAAGAAAATAAATTGGTTGTTTGAACTTATAAATATATATATTGTGACAAGATACAGTTCTAATTGATATAAATCGTTTATGATTCCCCTTGTACGTACTTATAAAAGTGTGACAATCTTTTAGCAGGTATATAAAAAAAAATTCCCTTAGTCTAAAGGGAAGCCAATTTTAAATATTATGTGGAAACCTCTGTTACTGATCCCACGATTACGAAGAAATCAGCTTAACAGCAATATTTGCCTCTCCGGGAAAAATTGTGGCTCTTAATTTCCTAATTGGGAACAACTCCGTCGTCGCTTGCCATTTTCACGTGACAAAGTGACATATTTGGCCAAAAGGTTTAATGAAGCGTATCCCAATAAAAGGTCTTTCGAGATACCGTATCAGAAAGACAGGTTTAACTATACCCAATTGCTTGAATGGCAGTATATGGTGGATGTAGTCTGTATCTCGTGGTATGTAATTAAATGTATCAAATATGATTATCATTAAGAAATCTGTGAACAAATAAACAAAAACAAATTTAGCGCGCTCGCTAATTTTTCCTCTTTCGCGGTAAAGTCTTCGAGAATGAGCGCGCTGTGAATTTCCATTCTTTAACGATGAAATAGTGGTCTTCGTATTTAGTTACAAAAATTCTGAAATTTCAGAGATTCGCTGTCAATTATACGCGAAAACATATTACACGTCCTCGTATTTTTCATTATTCAACAGAATCGGATCTAAGGCGGTTAAATTCGTTAGATGAAAGAACTGTCAACTTTGTTTGTTTATTGAATAAATTGTGTTGTTAGTTTTAGTTTATACATTTTGAAAGAATCATCCCAATATACCATACATTCCGTAAGCTCACTACAACATACCCTGATTTCGAGATGGAATTGATTCAAGGGCTTATGCAGCAGCCAAAGGTTCAGACTGCTGAAGAGACAATTCCAACATTATGTGATAGAGTTGAGAATTCCACATTAATTGGAGACAGAAGATCAGCCGTCTTAGGTTTAAAAGCATTTAGTAGACAATATAGAGAATCGGTAGTGGCGTCAGGGTTAAAACCTTTATTAAGTACATTGAAAAGGGACCACATCGATGATGATATGGTTAAAGCGATCCTTGAAACATTGTTAATTTTATTCATTAGAGGTGATGGTGATCAAGATTTAACAAGAGATTGGATCTCCCAACAATCAAGATTACAAAATGGTAAATATCCTTCTCCATTAGTGATGAAACAAGAAGATGAATCAGTAGATCAATTTTCATTATGGATCGCTGATGCCTTAATTCAATCAAGTGAATTGATTCACTTGATTATTGAATTCTTGGAAACAGAAAATTTCCATATTAGATTATATGCTATTCAAATATTAGAAGCGATATTGTCTACGAGACCCGATAGAGCAAGAAATGCTATTACTTCACTACCAACAAGTATTTCAACTATAGTAGCATTATTGGACGATATTCACGAACCTGTAAGAGATGAATCTATTTTATTATTGATGACAATTGTTAAGGATTCACCACACGTTCAAAAATTGGTTGCATTCGAAAATATCTTTGAAAGATTATTTGCCATCATTGAAGAAGAAGGTAGTTTAAGAGGTTCCTTAGTAGTTAACGATTGTTTATCCTTAATCAATAATATTTTGAATTATAATACATCAAATCAAACTCTTTTCCTAGAGACAGGTAATTTACCAAAATTGGCACATTTATTAAATCAACCATTAACTAAGGATGAGGAAACAGGATCACAAGAATTCTTTTGGAATGATCAAAGAATCATTAACATGAATACATGCCTTGATATTGTTTCATTAACTGTAGAAGAAGGTAATTCGGTAACAAAAAAGCATCAAGATACCTTATTAAATTCAAATATTTTAATGACTGTGTTACGTTTGGCATTCTATCATAATATTCCAAAGAAGATTAGACCAATTGCATTATTTACAGCGGCTGATATGATAAGGAATAACGTAACTTGTCAAGTTGAATTTGGAAAAATCGATGTCCCTTATTTTGATCCTTCTTTGAATAGTTCTACCATTACTGAAAATACACCAACGATTCAAGTTATTAATCTATTGATTAACTGGATTTTATATGCAAACTCAGTTTATACATTCGATATACGAATGGCCTCGTTAGAACTTTTAAAGGCTTACTTCAGTAAAAATTACGATCTACAGAAAACTTTCATTGAAAATCAAATCAAAAATTATAATATTGCATATGGTGTAGAAGTTGAAGATATTGCAAATGATGAAGCCGAACAAAATAATGATAAAGAGGTAGAAGAAGAAGTAGAGGAATCATTACATGTAGACTTAAAATACAATATACTAGAAGTACTGTTAAATTATGATATGGATTTGCCATTAAATCCGTATAAACTATATTTCTCCAGTGATATTCTTGCATTTGTATTCAGAGATACAATAGAGGATACCGACGATAATTCAGAAAAACAATCCATCTCAGAAATCGTACGCACAATGAAATTGAGTGCTCAAGTGGATGATGAAGAACCATTATCTGTCATTGAAACAATCAGTGAATTACTTCTAACATCTCTAACAGGTGGTCATATTCGTATTCCAATTGCATACATCACTTTTTTAATCGGTTGGTTTTATGAGAATTTTGACGCTGTCAACGATTTCTTATCAACCAGTACAACTGTCCATTCGTTGCTTGCATTCTGTTATCAAATTAATGATGAAGATATTACTGTAAAATGTTTAGTCACGATGTTGTTAGGTGTTGCATATGAATTTAGTTCTAAGACATCCCCAATATCCAGAGAAGATTACTATGATTTCCTTACAAAAAGATTAGGACAAGATAATTATCAATCAAGGATAAGACAATTCAAAGAAAATTCATTTTTCTCTAGGAATAAAATTGAATTTGATATTTTCAATCCTCCACTAGATGATACTGGTTTACCAAAATTATACTTCACCCCCTTCTTCGTTAATCTATTTAATGACAATTATTATAGAATTAGAACAGCATTAGCTCATAATCCGGAGCAAGAAAGTTATCGTTCCATCACGTACGAGTCATTCGAGGAAGTTCAAGGAAAATGCACAGAATTAAAAGAGGAACTAACTAAAGTTAACAAGGAATCTACAGAGATCATTGATGATTTGACAAAGAAACTGGAGTCGTTGAACACCAAACATTCAGAAACCTTAGATGAATATAACGCTCTAAAATCAACTCACTCAGACACGGAAGAACAACGTAAAGCGCTTGAATTAAAATTAGAAGAAAGTAATACTGAAATCGAATCATTGAAGAAAGAAAAGTTGGAGTTAGAAAAGTTAAGAGATACTACTAGTACTAAATTAGAAAATAATGAGACAAAGATCAAGGAATTAAATAACAAACTTGAAACATTAGAGGCTAAATTTAAAGAGACTATGGGTCAAAAGAATAAGGCTGAAGAAGGTATTAACAAGATGAATAAGGAATTATTCCAAGTGACAAAAGAAACAAAGACTCTGGAAGAAAAATTAAAGCAACAGGAAAAGGCATTCAACAAAACGAAGGATGACCTTCAGAAACAAAAGTTGAAACTGGAGAAAGTTATATCTGAGAAGGACTCAATGATTTCTATTTTGAATAAGAAGATAAGTGAATCTACCCAGTCAATAGATAGTTTAACTAGCACCAACTCTCAAAATATGAAAGAAATGGAAGAATGGAAGGCCAAGTTCAATAGTCATGATGAGTTACTACAAAAATTAACTGACAAACTAAAATCGCTGGCATCTCATTTCAAGGAACTCCAGGCTGAGAGAGACTCGTTAAAAGAGAAGATAAGCGTCATAGAAAGTGAATATACGGAGAAGTTAAAGACTGCAACAGAGGCTTTAGAGGAAAAGGTTAAAGAAAATCAATCTATAATTGATGAGAGAGATATCCTGGTTCAGCAATTGTCAGATTTAGAGAACGAGCATGATGAAAATGACCAAGCTCACGAAGAAGAACTTGATAAATTAACATCGGAGAGAGATAACCTACGTGATCAGATACAGACCTTGGATACAAATATTGATGATTTAAACAAACAACTGTCATCAAAGGATGAGGACAACACAGAAATGCGGACAAAGAATGATTCACTTGAAAAGAAGTTGAAAGAACAAGAGGCTGCAAGAAACCAGTTGTCTAGTGAATTAACATCCAAAAATCAAAAAATAGATGAATTGAACGAACATATTTCAAAGCTTAACACAGAAAAGAACAGTTTACAAAGTCTCCATGATGACCTTAATGATAAATATTCATCCACGATGACAACCCTCGCAGAAAAGGATTTGCAGATTTCAACAAGTCTGAAAGAAATTGAGGAACTAAGGGAATCTGTATCCAATAGTGAAAAGGCGTTGCAACTAAACCAACAAGATTCCGGAAAAATAAGAGATGAGTTGGAAACGGAGATTAAGAAACAAAAAGAAATGGTCTCAAAGCTGGAGTTGGAAATGAAAGAAGCTGCAAGTGCTCATGAATTACAACAAAAAGATAAAACTGCCGAGTTACAGGCGTTACAGAATAATTACGACTCTTTGAATAATGACAAAAATAATTTGTCTAATTCCAACGACGAGTTGCAACAGAACCTCTCCACCTTAAATTCAGAATTAGAAGCTACCAAATTAGAGCACATTAAGAACGAAGATGAGTTGAAGAAGAAACTAGATGAAGCTCAAACTGGTTTAGGTGATATGCAAGCCAAGTTGGATGACATAACCAAAGATGCAAAACACTCCAAATCAATGTACGAAATGGAAATCAAAGATAAACAAACCGAATTAGATGATCAAAAGTCTAAAATCGAGTCTTTACAATCTGAAGCAACTGCGATTAAAGAGAGATTGACTGCTCAACTAGCCGATGTTAAACAAAACCTCAACGAAAGTCAAGCCCGTGAAAAGAAACTACAAGCTAATTTGGATTCCGAAAAGGCTAATATTACTGAGCAATCTGCCAAGTTCCAGCAGAATCTTTCCTCAATCGAAGATGAAAAGAATCAATTGGCTTTAGACCTTGAAAAGGAAAAGAAGCTTGCTATAGAAAATAATGAAGAATCACAGCAAGCTCTGGATAAATGTAAACTTGAAATGCAAGCCACGATTGATAAGTTGACAAGTGAAGGAAAAGAATTGGAGGTTCAATTACAAGAATCTACCAACAAATTCCAAGAGACTCAGAAATCTATGGAAGATATGAAAACTTTGCACGAGAGTGAACTGGGAGATAAAATGACTAAGTTAGAGGATTCAAAGAAAGAAATCTCTGATTTGAAAGACAAGGTGAAAAGTCTAATTGGAAAAGCTGTCGCCGATCAAAAGAAGGCAAATACTGGTCTAGATGATTTAAAAAAGGAACTTGAAACTTCTAAACAAACCATGGATGAAAGGGACTCAGAAATTACAGCTATTAAAACGGAATTAACTAGTTCAGCTAAGAAAATTGATGAGTACACCCAACAAAACAGCGGGTTATCACAGAAAGTTCAAGAGACTGAGGCACTTATTGCAAGTCAAAAAGAACAATTGGATGATCTGAATAAAAGTATTGTTACCTTGGAACAAAATAACAAGAAATATGAGGATGAGATCAATACTCAAAAGGAAAATTCAGCAAACATTAAAAACCAGCACGATAAGGAAGTAGAAAAGCTGAGGGAAGAAGCACGTCTAAGAGCTGAAGAATTTGATAAAGAAAGAAAAATGTTAAATGAGGGATCGTCTACTATTACTCAAGAATATTCAGCTAAAATTTCTGAACTAGAAAATAATGTAGCCAAAATATCTGTTGAACTCGAGACAAAGGAAAAGAAAGTGGCCCAACTTACAGAAAAATTAGCAGCTTCCCAAAAAGAACATACTTCAGCAGTAGAAAATGTAAATTCCAAATTAAAAACTACCAATGAATCTTTGTTAAAAGAAAAAGAATTATTAAACACAAGTAGAAAAGAAATGACCAAGTTGCAAGAGACGTCGAAGAATGAGATAACGGCTTTGGAAACTAGTTTGGCAGATGTTAAAGAGAAGAATAAGAGTCAAGAAACAACCGTTTCTAAGTTAAACAAAGAGATTTCTAGTCTGAAGGATTTAAATTTAAAGAATTCTGAGGAGACAAGTTCAAAAATTCAGGAATTGGAGTCGGAAATCGAAACCAAGACGTCCGAATTTGATGAACTTTCAGAAAAACATAAGGTTGCTATCACCAAATCGAAAGATGTAATTGAGAATATGCAACGTAAGTTGAAAGAAACTGAAGCAAACCTTGAGACAACAACTAAATCGCTGACCGATATTAAGGAGAATGAGAGTTCTAATGCAAGTATCGCCACTCAAAAGTTAGAAGAAGCACAAAATGCAATAATTGAAGTTGAGGAGAAACTAAAGAAGGCAGAAGATGATTTATCTGCTTTGGAGTCTTCGAGAAATGAAGAAGCTACAAAGAGTTTAGAGAATAAAAAGAAATTGACTCAACAGCTTGCAGATCTGGAAATTAATATATCTAAACAAACTAAGATAATTGAAGAGCTAAGAAGCAATAAAGAGAAAACTGAAAGTATGCATGAAACTGCTCTTGCAAAACTCGAAAAGAGTTTGGAAGAAGTTAATGATGAATTGAAAAGGAAAATAGATGAACAAGATAAAAATCTTGAAGCTGACAAAAAAAAGATTGATGTCTTAGTCAAAAAGAAAGACGATTTGGAGTCTGAAAGAGACACATTTATGAAACAGGTTGAAACTTTGAAGAAAGATCTTGAAAACTCTAAGGTACTATCACAAACTGCAGAGAATCAAGAAACTGAAATTGCTACTCTGAAGACTGCGTTGGAAGAGAAGAAAGCAATTTTGAAAGAATTTGAAACTCGTAATGCAGCTTTATCCAAACAAAATGAGGAAGTTGAGAAGGGTAAGTTGAAGCTACAACAATTGGAGAAGAAACTGGAAGAGACATCCTCAAAAGTTACTGAGATTAGAAGTGAAAATTCCGAATTGAAGAAGAATGAAAATTTGTCCGAAGAACTAAAAGCAAAGATAACATTACTAGAAAAAGAAAAAACAGAATTAAATACATGCAAAGATGATCTTGCTAAGGTTACTGAACAATTCACTGAATGTAAGGAGGAAATTACCAAGTCAAAAAGTACTATTGATAAGCTAACCAGTGATCTAAAGGAGCATCAAGATATAATAAAGGATAACAAACATATGAGTGAGGAAAATAATAAACTTGTAGAAGATGTTAGGAAGCTGAAGGAAAAACTATCTACATCAGCGAAATTTGAACAGAAATCCATCGAATTGGATGAAAAAGTTTCTGAACTGGCAGAAAAGAATAAAATTCTGCTAGAAAAGGAATCTGAAAACTCTACTTTAGCCTCAAAATTTTCAGAGATGGAATCAACCAATAAGAATCTGGAATCTCAAGTCAAATCTCTTGATGAAGAAACAACCACAATGAAGTCTAAGTTAGTTGAACAGGAAACTACCATCAAGGAAAATCAAGATACCATGAAGAGTTTGGAAGATACACATAAATCTGCACTCGAGAAACTTCAAGAGGCTGTTAAGAAATTGGAAGCAGAAAATAAATTACTGAAAGAAAAAGAAAATGACAAGAGTGAGATTGACGAATTAATGCTAATGGTCACCGAATTAGACGAGAAAAATACAAAGTATAGAGATAGATTGGAGGCATTAGGTGAAGAAATGTCATCAGATGAAGATGAAGATAGCGAGGATGAGGACGATTGAAGAGGTACCTGATAGTTTTATGTGCCACAAGAAAATATGATATGTATATATCCATTTTTTTTAATATAGAAACTTTGTAATTATACGTTATATTTAGTCATTTTTAATTTTAAAGCATAGGTTTAAACACCATTCTTAGTAGATGCAAATTAAATTGTTGCTGTGGTTTGTAGTCTTCCGGTTAGATGTCCTGTATAACCAGATTGCGATTGTGAGAGGCTAGACTAATACCGTTATGTATTGCATTGTATGTCGGTGTACTCGCGATCGCATGTGCTAGCCGGTCATCGGATCTTTATTAGATTAAAAAAATATTTCTGAGCCCATGTAAAGTAACTACAACTCAACATAAACATATTTTGTAAAGAAAAGAGCAGTTTTAAAACCACAAGTTGATCAAAGTGTATAATGGATTATGAGGAGGCTAATGGTACTAATATCAAGTTAGGAAATAATGAAATATATATAAATGTCGTAGACCCTGCGCATCGGTCGTCCGATAGTACCGTGAAATTAGCTACTATTATTACACCACCATCATACGGGTGTACCAGTAGGAATTCGACCAGTATGAAAGTAGCTATATTACTACATGGACATCAATCTCATAAGAATGCAATATACCAACCATTGATGGCACAAGCTTTAAGTGATAGAGGTTATGTTGTAGTGAGGTTTGATTTTAGGGGACAGGGTGATTCTTCATCGAACTTCTCTATAGAGGAGGGTAGAACAATCGAACAAGATGTTATTGATCTCAATATAATGGTAAATTTTATTAAGAATGGGTCTCTAAAGGAACTTATTAACGATACTTTTAATAAGGAAAACGCAATAACGAATGTTAGAACGTATGAAACAGTTGATCTAGAAATGATAATAGCTCACTCAAGAGGTGTACTGGTAATGTTCCAATACATGTCGGAGAACGTAGATATGTGTGTTCGGTTATTGGTCAATTGTTGCGGTCGATATGATGGTAATGGTCTATTGGAAAGGTATACCAAAATGGCACCTACCTGGCGTGAAGATGGTGGTTTAGGGATTCCTACTTTAAGGTACGCTGAATATGTTCGTTGTTGGGTTCCGACACCTGAAATAATAAGTGCTGCAAATGTAAAAACATCAGAGTTTAATAGGATTAATAATTTTAAGAAAGTAATTAACGTATATGGTACCTGCGATACGGTTATTCCAATGGAAGATGCAAGAAAATATATGAATACTTTTGGTGAAAAAGCATTATTATTATTACTTGAAGGTTCGGATCATAATTTTTATGGATTAAAGAATGATTCCAATATTCAAAATTTACCATTAAGGAAGGGGTTAGTCAACTATTCTATCCTGTTCGTCTCGGAATTCCTAAACCTATTGAACGATCTTGAGAGTCTATAAGTTTGAATAATTATGAAATGTATTTCACATAAAAGATAGTGCTATATAAATATGTAAAATAATATTCGATTTGATAAACAGGTAGCCTCAGTTTCTATTGCAGCGCATTATTTAAACCAGTAACGATGAAAAGTAGAGTGGGCCCAAATCTTCGTTACAACATACTACTTGTAAACATTATCAATAACATAAGTTTGATTATAGTTTAACAATATATGTGTTATCGATTCATATAATATTCTGAAATAAATTATCAATATCATGTCACTGTATAAATGTCTCATCATCACAAATTCACGATATGACTGTCTCGTTGCCTCGTAGTTTTTCTTCGCGGCGTCAGAAACCCATACACTACATACACAGTTGTCCTTGTACACTTGATAAACAGAAAAATAAACTGCCATATGATTATGTACACATCCATGGCAATAACAAACAAACAAAACAAAACAAAACAAAGAACAAAAGACTTTTAATTACAAGATAGAAGAAAGTGATAGATCTACCAATTTTCAAAGGGTTCAATTGTATAAGAAATTCACAACTTATAAAACTAAATACTATAAATAGTTGCCATTACACTTCTTATTAATTAGATCTGTAAATTTGTTTTTGTTCCGAGTAAATTGTCATTACTTTTTCAAGTTGTAGGCAACATAATCACTAAAGCATTAAAATCGACCGAAATTACTGATTCGATAAGTCTTATTATAGAAGAAAGATATATCATACAACTTTTAGGTTAAAGGGACATTCTGACAGAAATAATATATATACATCTCGTTTAATTTACATTACAGTAGGTGTGCTGTTAGAGAATATAAGGTTTTGGGATTAACCAAGGAAAGTACGTCAACAAAACTGAAAATATTCTAATAAAAGAGATAAATATATACCCAAGAATAATGTCTAATCAAATATATTCTGCAAAGTATTCAGGTGTGGATGTGTATGAATTTATTCATCCAACTGGGTCGATAATGAAAAGAAAGAAGGACGACTGGGTCAATGCAACACATATATTAAAAGCTGCAAATTTTGCAAAAGCAAGAAGAACAAGAATTTTGGAAAAGGAAGTATTAAAGGAAACACATGAGAAAGTTCAAGGTGGTTTTGGTAAATATCAAGGTACTTGGGTACCTCTAGAGTTAGCTGAAAATTTAGCCACAAAATTTGATGTATATGATGAACTAAAACCTTTATTCGATTTTAAACATGTTCCAGGTATGGAATCTCCTCCGCCTGCCCCAAAGCATCATCATACTTCAAGAAACGATTCTAAAAAGAAAGCTACAAAGAGTGCAAGCATGTCAGCTCTAGCAGATAAAAAGAAAGGAAAAGAGGATAGTAGGACGGCGAGTAAGAATACTGCATCAGCAAAAAACGTTGCTGTTGATAACACAAATACAGCTAGTGGGACAAATCCTGTAGTAAAAAGAAGAGGTAGACCTCCTAAAGCATTACAAGGTAAAAGAATTCTGGGAACAGGGACTGATTTACAAAGAACTCAGAGTGAGATGATATTTCCAAAAGGTAGAAATGCAAATGGTACTACTATAAAAGTAAGTGATGGTTCATCGACAAGAATGCTTGCACTTGATCAAGCAAAATCAAATATAATGCAATACAAGCCACAGTTTAAGGAAATTGATATAGATGATGGGTTATCAAGTGATATTGAACCACAAGCAAACGAGCCAGCAACAAATAAAAATCAAAATAATAATGGCGCTAACACACAGGTTACTCGTGTAGAGCCAACTTTATCTGTAGCATCCTCACCTTCTCTACCCACTTCACCAAGCGACTTTTCGGATGTAAATCCATTTGAACAACAAAGATTTGGTGGAATTGGGACATCTCCAATTTTATCTTCGATTCCAAAATATCCAGTTCAATTAAGACCCCCAAGCACCGATATTAATGATAAAGTAAACAAATACCTATCCAAACTAGTGGATTATTTTATTTCTAATGAAGTTCGTCAGAATAAACCGGTACCGCAAGAGTTATTAGAGCCTCCTGCAAATAGTAGTCCTTATATCGATGCACCAATTGATCCTGAACTTCATACAGCATTTCATTGGGCATGTTCGATGGGTAATCTGTCGATTATTGAAGCATTAAATGATGTAGGAGTAAGTCCACGTTCTCTAAATGCAAAAGGTCAAACACCATTGATGAGAAGTGCTATGTTTCATAATTCATATACATTAAGAACATTCCCAAGAATATTTCAATTATTACATGAAACAGTATTTGATGTCGATTCGAATTTACAAACGGTAATTCATCATATAATTAAGAGAAAATCGACAACGCCCTCTGCTGTGTATTATTTAGAAATATTGTTATCAAAGATTAAAGATTTTGCACCCCAATACCGAATAGAATTATTATTAAATGTTCAAGATAATAATGGTGATACTGCGTTACATATTGCTGCAAGAAATAATGATAAACCATTTTTCGATATTTTAGTACAGAGTGGTGCTTTAACAACGATCCTAAATAAGGAGGAATTGACACCAGACGCCATTATGAATACACATTATCAAGAACAATTAAATCAATTGGATAATAATCCGGTTGGTACTGCGTCTGCCGCAAGGTCTGTTTCAAACAAAAGTCATAATATGTTGAATTTAGAAGGTTCAGTTATGTCACCAAACGATTTTATGATGTATCCATCACAAGCTGCTACAGTATTATCAAGAGGTCTACCAAAGATAATAACGTCGATGAAGGATTTAGCAGAACAATATAATGAAAATCAAAAGAATCAAGACAAAGAAGCTAAGAATTTAGAAACTACTATAGAGTTTATTAAGACGAATATTAAAGGTATTAATAGTAGGACGATTGAAATTTTAAACAATGATAATAATAAAAAGGATTTAAAGAATACAAATAAGAGTCCATCGTTATTTATAGCACCAAATATTAGAGAGAACGAGAAACTTTCGTCTGAAATTAGTAAAAGTAAATTAAAATTAAAGGATGATATGAATAAAAGACAACGTATCTTTTTAAACAAATACTTACAACATGAAGCAACTTCAACTAGTGGTACGTTTGAAAGAGGTGATGAGAATAGATTAAAATTAGCTGTTGAATTAACACTTCTACAAGAAAGGAGGAAAAGAAAGATTAATGATGTCGTTACTGTTGTAGAAGATAATTTGAAGGTTCATAAATATAGAAAAATGATTAGTGAAGGTACTGAGATAGCTATACCAGATGTTGATAATTGTTTAGATGTTATTCTTCAAACTTTAACTAAAGGTAGTTCATGAAAAAGTAAGTAGATGTTATGTAACGATAGAATAAATAAATAAGAAATCTACAATGATTGCAATATAAAAGCACCAAGCGTTAGGAATGCTGTATACATGTTTTTTCCTGCGTCGTAATTCACATAGCTTAGAGAACAACGTAGGCCTAACAACTAATACAATTTACATATATAAATATATAAATAGAAAAGATCAATATTTGAACATAATTTTATTAATGGATTGTTGTGTAGTCATTTTTAAATAGTGATAATAATATAAAAAGTATATGCTTAGAGACAAAGGAATTAGGAAAAAATGAGATAGATTTTAATAATAAATATTATTGCCAAAGAAAATAAAATGTCTGAACTACTACAATAGCAATCTTGATGTGGTATTAATATTACATAATTTGGCAATAATAGATATTATTTTCTTTTTTAATTAAATCTAAAAAAATAATTCATAATTCTTTGTCTTTTTTTGAATTTCATTTCATTAGTTGGTAGTAAAAGAGAAATAAAAAGATATAAATTCTCTTACATGATAATGGCTTCTTGTGGAACGTTAGCAGAGATAGACTTATGAGGTAAGACCTTACCACCGTTAATGTAGATTTCGTCCTTAACTTCGACATCATCACCTAAAACGGTGACACCTTCTAGACGACACCATTTACCAACAGTTGAGTGCCAGCCGACAATGGTAGACTTGATTAAAGAATGAGCCATGATAGTAGAGTCAGCTAGAACAACAGATCTTTCAATTCTGACACCGTCACCAATAGTGACGTTTGGACCGATAGTTACATCTGGACCAATCTTAGCAGATGGAGAGATCTTAGCAGATGGATCAATCATAGCGTTACCGACAATGTTATCAGCTCTAGTTAATTTTTCTGGATGTTTCTTAGCAACGGAGTTTAAGTATAAGACGGTACCAGATAAGAAATCCTTTGGTTGACCGACATCCATCCAGAAACCTTCTAGATCGAAAGAATATAGAGATTTTTGTTCAACTAAGATTGGGAAAGTTTCCTTTTCAATAGAAGTTGGTTTCATTTCAATTAAATCGATGACTTCTGGGTTTAAGATATATAGACCGGCATTAATTCTGTTACCGACGAATTCAACAGGTTTTTCAACGAATCTATCAATTAAATTTGGTTTGGCGATATCGTGAACGATAACACCGTATTTAGATGGTTCATCAACCTTAGTAGCAACAATGGTACCTTTACCACCGTGAGCTTGATGGAAAGCAGCTAATTCCTTGAATGGATAATCACAAATAACATCAGAGTTTAAGACAAAGAATGGAGAGTTATCCTTCTTTAAAACATCTTCAGCTAATTTTAATGGACCAGCAGTACCTAATGGTTCACTTTCAACGGAGAAAGTAATAGAGACACCGTATTCAGCTTCGTATTTCTTTAAAGTTTCAACCATAACTTCTGGTCTGTAGTTAACAGCTAAGACGATATCGGTAACGCCAGCGTTAGCGAGAGCTTCGATTTGATGTAAAATCATTGGTCTGTTAGCAAATTCAACTAATGGCTTTGGAACAGTTAAAGTTAATGGTCTTAATCTGGTACCGTAACCACCGACTAAAATTAAACCTTTCATTATTGATTAATGTATTTGTATTTGTGTTTGTGTTTGTTTAAAATATGTAAAATTGAAGAATTAATATGCAAAAAACAATTTAATTAAGTTTTTAAATATTAATAGATTAATGATACAATTAGAAGATTGAATATAAAAGTTATTATACTATTGATAATTTTATTCAAAGTCAAAGATCTTAGTATTGAATATAAATTAAGAAAAGAAATAAGATTAGAAGGAACGTAAACAAATAAAATAGATAAAAAGAAAATAACAGATACATTTTAGAAAAGTATTTTAATTTACTTATTTATATAGGATGGTTTTAATGGTTTCATTACAAGAATTAAAAATAAACAAAAGAAAAAAAAATAATAATTATTGAGTGTCGTTGCAAGTCGTTGCAAGTCGTCGTTTCTTTCTTTTTTGGTGCGTCTTCCAGTTCAATTTAGTTCAAATCAACAACGATTACTGTACATTAAGTTGACCTTGCAGAGAAATTACAAAACAATCGTCCACGTACCAAGAAGGTCTGTTACAATTGAAGTTCAAGTGAAAAATTAAATTAAAAACAAAAAAAAAAAAAAAATGAGCTAATGTAATAAACAAAAGACACAGAAGTATGAGAGACAACGAGGGAAGAACAACATAATTAATAACAAAGTAAAAGAGACTTACGTACATACGCGCATAGACACGTAAAGAACTACGTGTTTGTTTGTTATTTTTAATTTTGCAATAAAAAATGAAATTTTTCCAACTGAAATTTATTTATTTGTTCCCTTTTTTTTCTTTTTCGTTTCCTTTTTTTATTTCAGTGAATCGGTTTTCTTCAATTAAAATTTGGTTGTCTTAATTTCTATTGTGTGTGTTCTTATGGTCGTTGTTATTTTTTTTGTTTATTAATAAACATTATTGAATTTTGTTTACAGAAAGGAATGAAGGCAGAAAGTGGAAACGCAATTTGTTTTTACCATCATGGCTGAGAAATAGCTCTACAGGGATCATTAGGATAGAGAAAAAAAAAAAGAAAGATAGTGAAAGCTTGTTTGTAACCCCTGTTATCTTTGAAGTAGCCCCAAAATTTAACTTATCAGATTATCAATACGTCCAACTTTATGGTAGCGTAATATATTGAACCCTTTCAGTAGTTATGTCTTAAATGGCGTATAATCCGTAGGAATTGTATTGGACCCTCCTGTAATTGGAAATAACTGTATCAACTCACCCCACAAATACACCCATATATTCATGACACCTCTAGAAATTTATCGTAGAATTAATAACCAACCCTTGTATAACACCTGTATGCAGCTATAATAGCAGCGAAAAGGAAGTACAATACAGAAAACACGACCAAATATCTCTTTCAAACAAAATTATTGTTAAAGAAACCGCACTGGAAAAGCGCACACGTAACAAGAAAATTTTGGTGTCTCTGTAATTTTTCTCCTGCTTATTATTAAGAGAGGGGAAGGGAACTGGAAGATTAGGTGACTATACAGAAATGTACTCAGAACGTGCAGTAGAAAAAGATATTCAATTGAAAACTGAAAAATTTAATTAACAAATGTGTCCATTCTCTAACTCTCATACAAACTGAAAATTAAAATATTAAACATTATTTTCTTTTGAAACAGAGAGAAATCCACGTAGAGCATCAGAAAAGAAATGGCTACTCCAAAAAATAATTTTAAAACGATTCCTATTTTGCCCCACGCAGTAATAAAGTACCAAACCAGAACAAACATTCAAGGAAACTGACTATTAAAGAACAGCAGTAACAGAAAATGGAAATAAGATAATTTAAACAAAAGAATTTTCCACAGAATCAACTATACAATGTTTTAAACAATCAGAGTCCCCAATTAAATACTAATTGGGTCATATATGCGCTACGTGAATATATAGTCGCTTCTCATTTCCTCTTCTACCTTTTCTTTCTTTATAAAACGCCAAAAAAATTAAAAAACTTTTTTTTTCTCTTTTAAATTAAACCATTTTTGGTGTATTATTTGCAGATATTTCTTCGTATGAATACTTCGCGCTTTTTGAAGGGGCTAGACGCGTATCAAAAAGAATGTTTTTGATTTTGTTCAGTGGTTTCTCTGTTTGATTGAGTACCTTTCTAGCTCGCCCACTCTTTCATTCAGCAAAATAGTAAGGCAGTCACAGAGAAATTAAATGAATCTGAATTTTCCATGGGCGTCAAATTGATATTTTTTCGTCATTGCCGTCGTCGTTGATTGATATTTTGACATCAAAGGAAATTTAGACACAATTAAATTTTATATGTTCCTATGTCATGATGACAGAGTTCTCGAACTCTAGTTGGTTATTAATTATTATATTGACGTGATTTGAAGATCCGTAAAGAAAGGATAATAAAATGTTAGTGTTATTGTATAATTGTTTAAAAGTAATAATCTTTTTGTGTGTTATGAAGCATGGATGTAGAATAGTTGATGTAATTTTAGTACATAGATAAGAACATCATTAATATTTAAATTTTTGTAATAATTTTGCGAATTATATATTCAGTTTCTTGAATGTTGTTTATTTCAGAATTATATTACAGAGTGATTGATATATATGTGGTGACCCTTGCAGATGTGTGTAATTATTGCAATGTTCAATAAGGTGGCACATATAATGTGGTTCTACTGAACGTACCACCGTTATTCTCAAATTAATTCAAACATTTTCTTATTTTATTCGTCAATTTTACTGATCATGCTTATAAAATCTCTGTAACTACCGTTACCTAATATTCATGCCATATATGAAATTCGCTACTTTCACAATGCCTTTAAAATTGAATTAATTATTTCCTTTGCAATACTCTTCAAAGAGCTCATTGCGAATCATCACATAGAAAGTATAATTTACTTAGATAAATTTTCTCAAAATTCAATTTAAATTTAAAGAAGATAAAAAGCAAAAAAAAACTGAAGCTAGTTTGTTTAATATACAGTTATGGTCCCCTATAACTAATATTGTTACTATGTCTTTTAAATTTAAAGTAGTTATATATATTATCAATGTACCGATCATATAATCAACATTTCTAATTTAAAAAATAAGTAATTGAGTCAAACATGAAATAAGATTATAGAATAGTTATTGGCAACAACGATTAAAAGTAAAGATCATAAAAAAAATAAACAGACTGACTTAAATGATATAATAAATTAAAATCTCATGGAACATCGTTTTGTACGAACTCATCGTCAACAGCGGCAAAAAAGAAACTCCTCATAGGGGGCTCGAACCCCTGACATTTCGGTTATCCTTGTTTAAGTAGTAATTACTTAAAAGCCGAACGCTCTACCAACTGAGCTAACAAGGATGAGTTTCTTGAAAACTGACAAATTGATACCGAAGTCGTTGACGTAGAAAATCACGAGAACAACAGTGATTTGGAGTAGCCTATATAACTTGTATTGTTTTGGAACTATTTGTATAGACCAAAATATACAATTAATACTACCAGAACTAATCATAGCTGAGGGCGCACGCTCGAGACAAAGAACGTGTTGTAAAATAAAGAAAATAAGATAAAAGAAAGATAATATATATATAGTTAAATATACTGTATCTTGATTAACTTTAGTTAAGATACAAAAGGATACATATATACTTTAACTTATTGAATACTATTTATTACTAATTACGCATTTTCTACAAGACTGACAATAGTACACATAAAAATACTATCTTAGTTAAGAATACGTAATTATTAATATAAGCAAAGATAATTAGAGCTCAACAAAGAATACAAACTGAATCATATATATTTTCACAAAATATGTTAAAAATATACAGATTTTGAAAAGATAAATTTATAAAAATATAAATTTTCGATTTATTAAAGCCGAAATTTTATTGCATAGTGGTTATGTATTGGAATATTAGCACTACAGTTGAAATATTGTCGGAATTAACAAGATGAAAGAATTACAAGTAGATCAATAATAAATTTGATAATGTTCAATATTTAACGATCTAAAATAAAAAGAAAAACGTAATCTGGAATCATGCATAATTTCTACAATGCTAGTATTGGAGATTTGTAATCATGAAATTGTGAATCCAATAATATATAAAGAGAAAGATATTTCATATTTGAAATATTACATTTCTCTAAATTATTTGTAAAATATTTTTATAATTTGTATACTAAAAAGATCAGACGAATATACGTTGATCTAATAAAATAATACTTTGTGCACTATTTTTAAAGAAATGGAATCTAATAATAAAATGAATTTACAATAAAAATATCGTATTAACCACTATTTTAGAGCAGCAATAAAAATTAACTAATTTATATAAACACGAATAATAAAGTATAAAAAGTTAATAAACGCACTTTAAATGGAATTAAATTATAGGTATATATGTTTAGATAAAAATAGATTGTGTATTAAATATCCTATCTCGAAATATTGTTCGAAATAATGATCAGTCCAAGACCACATGAATATTCTTTGAATCATCAACTGTGAAGTGTTCACAAATTCAAAGGAGGGTGGTTATTAAGATATAAAGAGGTAAATGTAACTCAATCATATATAATTTTCCACAATTATTCTACGACTAATGATTTGTTCTTAAAATTAAAGATAAGAAGCTCAAATTACCGCTGTAAACTTAGGACATATTCTCGACATACATCTTAGACAAAAAAATAAACGAAATAAGTGATTTTATGAATTAATTCTCAAACCACAATCCTGTCTCCGGTAAATAGTGGAGTTTTAAGAGAACTATTTATTTCGAATATTTTTGAAATTGACTGAAAGACTACATTTCATTCAAATTAATTGCATCAATGACAACAATAAAATAAGAGAAAATGGAGCCAACCATAATGCCATAGTTGATTGAAGAATTTGAAACCATATTTTATATTGGTATTTTATATAGTCCAATCCAACAGAGAAGTTCTTGACATTACGGTATTGGTTAGGGGGGAGGTGTAAAAGTTGATAATGATAGAAATGTTCATTATCTGGAGACAGTCATGGTGAAGCCATGAACGATATCAACTAATAAACCGGCTTGCGTCATATAATGTTAGCCATTAATAAGTTTCAGGAGATGGACAAATATAAGTAAAACCCTTTGTAACATTTTTAGACAGTTATGTTAAAAATTTGCTATTTTCGGTAACATAAGGTTTACCCAAAACTCCGGTTAGTAACGGTATATATTCATAACTACATATTATATTAAAGAACAAATGTTCTAAGTTTTTTCCATTACGTATCGTGCAATATATACATGAGATAATTATTTTAGAAACAGTGCATAAATCGACTAGTAAATCGTAACTATTAAGAAAACAAATAAATATATGTTAAATTTATGCGTCAGTTGAGCCAGTCAAATCTGTAGCAGAAGAAACAGCAGTATCCTTGCTGTTTGAAGCTAGACGTTGGATTTCTTTTTGTTTTTGATAAGTTACAGATTCTGGAGGAATGTTCGTTTCATTAATAGCCTTTGAGTAACCAATTTCTTTCAATTCTTCGAACATTTTGTCCCTAAGATCTTCACTAAATTTAGTAATATCTTCCTTTTTCAAATCTTCTGTGCTAATAGAATCTAGAACTTTGACGGTTATAACACCTCTGTTGAATACCTTGAATTTGGAGTTCATTAGAGTACTAGTATTTGAAACAACGACTGGGATGATTGGGATTTTACCTTGTTGAGCCAAATGGAAAGCACCTTTCTTAAATGGTAGAATTTTCAAATCAGTTGAATAAGATCTGGTACCTTCTGGGAAAATCCATAGAGCTCTCTTCTTTTCCTTGATATTTCTCAAACCATCATTTAATGTATCAACACTTTGTTGTCTATTAGATCTGTTTAAAAAGTATGTTCCACTTAGAGCCATGAACCAACCCAAGAAAGGAACATATTTCAAAGAGGACTTTGCAGTAACGGTACAACCAGGTGGGAACATTCTACCTAACATTAAAATATCTAAAGAAGATTGATGGTTAGAGACCGCAATGAATGGCTTGTTGTTTAATTTTTCTTCACCGATAACTTTGACATCGATACCCATCACATATTTCATAGCATAATAATAGAATCTTGCTGTGGTATATTGTGATAAATGTTGTTTACCAATAAGGGTACAGATAATAGAGGCAATAGTACCATACAAAGCTGATACCAATAGAACGATAACAGCTAGAACAACTCTAAAGTAGTATAAAACCACGTTACCCATTTTTTTTACTAGTATTTGTAAAATGTGAACGACAGCTGCCTTTATTGTGATTTCCTCTGTAAAAAAAAAAAGATATAATTGTAAATAAGTTAGTCTCGAGGAAATTGAAATACTTACACTTTTTAAGATCTGTTCCTGAATATCAAAATTGAATAAAGGTTGGTTGGTTGATTTGTCGCGCTTGTCTCAACGAAAAGGTCGCCAGAGGGGAAGACGAAACTTTCGTTGAGCAATGGATTAATTTTCGGAAACCCTAAATAACCCTATATTTTATTGAGAAGATGACTATTTGTTCTATAGCATTTGTTAGTGGGAATGCTAGATCCAGAAGTTTGCTGACAGGAGTTGTTGACATGGTGACGACAGGAAGTCTGTCACAGAGAACTTCTGTTGGAGGACATGGTATATGTTTTGTGATGAGGTTAATAGCACTGGATAAGATACTTATACAGGCAAAAAGTTAACTTATTCAGGCTGTATTTGGTATATCGCAACCTAAGTACAACATAAATGATCAATATCATAGAAATAAGTATATGTTCTACAGAAATATAAATACTTAACATATTAACAACGAATATGGGATGTCAAAATGTGTAGTCTATATAAAAAAAAACCTCAATTGATAAATTGTGTATGTGTACTACATCCATAGGATAATTTTAAATTTAATAATTTCAATTTATGTAATAACCACTGAATGAATTTATTTCTGAACCTAAGATGCTTCCAGAATTGATAATATCAACTTCATATGATCGTCAGAGATCGAGGAAGTGTGGAACTACAGTATATTGTCATATATTCAAATTCAGTATCAGCTCCTTCAACATACACAACGGAATTACGTTATTTGACATAATTATTGTGTTTCTACGTATAGCTACATTCTTTAATATACAGAGTTTTATATATATCATTCCAAATAGTAATATATCTTCAGGTAATCAATTATGTATAGTATTTACCAATATCACTTTTGTTTTTTTGTTTACTTCCGAAGACATAATCAGACAATACCCAGTAAATACCAAATTCAAAAAATTTATATTTTCTACAAAAATGATGAAATATTTTTTATCTTACTTAATTCATTTAATCATCACAAAACATGTTTAAAGTCTTATTTTTTCAACTCCCATACCAATATGGAGTACAAATATTCCAGTTAAACGATTATAATTACAACTCTACAAGGATGTCACAAGCTACGTGTGGAAAACTTTTTGAAGAATCGTATTTGAAAGAACAGAATATTAAAAAGAATGTCTCTGATCTCAAAAATTCTACCATTGACGAAATGATCCGCTTGATCAATGTAGCTCAGAAAGAAATTCTCCATAACCATTAAAATATAACTCTTACGAACCTGATCACTATTAGTTTCACTCTCTCTGGCGGCAAACTTTTAATAACGAAACTCGCCGACAGAAAACTAATTAGACCGAAACAGATTTCACTGCGGTACGAGTAATCTGTATTACTCTGCGCCTTTCGCAAATCTGTCTGTTCGTGTCCCAAGGCCACTACAACGGAAGAAGACACTGTTAAACTACCAGAAAAAAAAAAGAAAAAAATTGAAAAAGCACTGGAAGAAAAAAAAATTTCAAACTCATCACTTAAATCGAATCAAGAAGCCGATTACGTTATATTGATAAAAATCATTAAAATCTTTGAATATTTAAAGAAAAGTTATCAAATAACACTTCAAGAAGAGCAAGAAACAAGCTATCATTTATAGATTGTAAAAAAATACCTATTTTATTTGTTCGTTTGATTTAGCATTATACATTTATACATTGATCATGTCCACTGAAGCAGAAAGTAAACCAGTTAGTACCTCTAGACGTGGTTCCTTTGCGCCAATCGATTTCACAGAAGATATTACAAAAGAATGCCTGAAACAAGTTGAATTCTATTTCTCTGAATTTAATTTCCCATATGATAAATTCTTAAGAACTATGGCTGAAAAGAATGATGGTTGGGTTCCAATTAGTTCAATTGCTACATTTAATCGTATGAAGAAATATAGACCAATCGACAAAGTTGTTGAAATATTACGTACCTCCAAGATTTTAGAAGTATCTGAAGATGGTGAAAATGTCAAGAGAAGTGTTCCATTAGTTTTAAATAAAGATAAAGAAGCTGTATTTGAACAAAATAAAAGAACTTTAGCTATAATGAATATTCCACATGAAAATATTGAAAGTTTATCTGATTTACAACATTCTTTAGAAGAATTCTTTAATAACTTAGGTGAAGTTAATCAATTACGTCTAGTAAGAGTTAGTGGTAAAAAATTTAAAGGTACTGCATTAGTTGAATTTAAAACATTAGAAATTTGTCAAGATGTTTTAAAGACTTATGCTGGTGCAAAAGAAGATGAATCTAAGGAAGTTCTAACCTTCGAAGGTGCTAAATTAGATGTCTTAACTAAGAAACAATATAATATGCAAAGAGAAGCTACCAGATCTAAAAATTTCGGTGGTTCTGGTCAAAGATCTAGATCTTTCACTGGTCACAGAAAAAACATGCCAAAATTAACTCCACCAAAGGAAGCTGAACAAGATATCGCTAATGCCATTGAATCAGAAACTAAACCAGAAGAATCTAAAAATTAAAGTAAAAGAACCTAAAATTCTTCACAATAAAACATTTGTAAATTAAATTACTCATAATTTTCGCCATTTTATCATATAATATTATACAAATTTATAAAGTTAATAGAGGTAACAAATTAAATTCATTCAAAAATTTATGTAAAAAGAATTCTCTTATTTTTTTCGAATATGAAATGTATTTATTTCTTAATTATAAAGAATATTTATTTATTTATTATTACAACCATTTGTAACATTGTACAAAAATGGTAAAATGTCCATATATATTTAGTATTCTAGAAAGATGATAGTTGCAACGATTTCCGACAGCTTGTTTTAGACCCACATCATCTTAAATTTAATTTTCTTGCTGTCAAAGGTAGTCTCGCTGCGCTATCATAATTACTATCTAATTTTAATAAAGATTCAATAGACTCTGGATGTAAACTTAAACCTGGGAAGGTTTCTAAATCCTTAGTACGTATAGGTTTACGTTCATCATTATTAAATGTAGTTGTCGGTTTTGCAATATATTTTGTTTTATTTGATTCCGCAGATGAAATAGTACTACTTTTGGTACTACTTCTAATGATCGAAAGAAATTCGTTTTTGTTGCTTTCGTTATTTAAAAGGTTAATATAAATTAAATTATCATTTTGAGTTTCGTCATTTGATTTTGAAAGTTTAAATGATTGAGATTCGAAAATTAAAGATTTTTCATCATTTTCTAACATAATTTTAATTGAATATATCACTTGTTCAATATCTGATTGGATTGGAATATACGATTCGATTACA
The DNA here is from genome assembly GCA_037040125.1 of Kazachstania sp. M6911. NCBI lineage: Eukaryota > Fungi > Ascomycota > Saccharomycetes > Saccharomycetales > Saccharomycetaceae > Kazachstania > Kazachstania sp. M6911. Next base: position 108,105 of record JAXQGP010000150.1, read on the forward strand.
TTATTATCAATATTAGCTAGATTAGATTCATCTAAATTAAAATTTTGTTGATTATTATTGTTATCATTATGTAACGATAATGAGATTTTATAATTAAAATCTTGAAAATTTGAACAATTAATAACTAATTTTAAAGAATCTATATCATTTGAATAATTGATTATTTTAACTGTATCATTTGCAAAGGTCAATTTAATTTGGAAAATAATCAATAAAATCGTTATTATATTCAACAATTTTGAAAAATCACCGAACATTTCAAAAGCGATCGGGAAATGTAAACAATCTACGTTTTAGTCACGTTATAGCTGTTATTAATCACACAAAAATCTTTATCAATAAACCAATAAAACTTATATCTTTTAAACACACGAGATAAATATTGTTTAGCTCAGGTTAGAATATGAATAATAGTATATGTGCTTTGTTAACTAATTAATACGTCAAACTTGATTATTTATCAGCGAAGGATGAGCAGAAACTTGGACACAAAAAGAAACTAAACAAAATAACGTAAACTTTTTTATCTTTAATTATTATGTATATATACTTACTATACGTAACTGAAAATAAATTGAAAAAGATTTACGAAATGATACACGTTACATGGATTGCGCCATTCTATTTAACGAAGGTAATTAATGTAAAAAGCTACCGTTAGCAACATCAATAAGGTCGCCCTTAACTAATTGAAGCAATAATTAATTCCATCAATTAATTACTTAATTAAACAATTATTTCCTAAAAAATGCACTGGACAAGAAAAAAATCGTAGTATTATTATTCTTTTGCTGATATTTGGTACCTTGTTTTAATGAAATTTGCATACAATTACACACTATTTGTTTGTTTCTATGTGTACAGCTTTTTTGTAACATATTAAATTTATTATAGCAGTTAATATCAACAGACACATATGTTCTTTTTTATAAAAATAACGTACAAATTAGAAAACTGTCTATTTCGAATTAAGTAATTCCGCAGCAAAATGAAAGAAATTTTTCTTTCACTATTCTCGTAAATCATTTCTTCTCTGCTGCAAAATAATATGTAAATACAGACTAAAGAAAAATTTATGTATTACAGTATAATGCCATACAACCTGTCTTTTGCAATATTTACCCACAATAATATCGTACAATTATGTTACAATAACCTTTCCAGGTTATTTTATCAGATAATCGTCTTTTTTGTTCTTCTTAATGTGCGGTGTTTGACTGGATATCTGATGACCGACGTACAACTATTAAATATCTATTGTATTTCATATTACTAATAAACCACCGTACCGCAACATTACCTAAATACCATATTATGCATATAAAAGGGAATTTTGCGCATGATTACGAATTTTTCCACGACATTTTCTTAGATTCAATGAAACTATTATAAAATTATCCGTTTCATCCGTATTGTGGAACAACTTGTTGGGCTCCTAAGACCCCACTTCCTACACTATTTTAACTATAATATCAAAATATTACCTTCTACGTCCATTTTGTTGAACCTTACATTTTAATGGGGTTTCCCCGGGGCTTTGGTGGGGGAAACACATAGTATGTACTACGGTTGTTCTTTACTTCTAAACTTAGTTTCCCTCAATAAATCATTCATTCTCTATCTGAATTCTTCCACTGAGAGATGTATTCACGATTTATTATCTAACTTCGAGAAAGTTAGATAGTTAAAATTTTTGTCCCTGAATGGAGGGGAAATTTATTTAAAAAAACAGGTTAAATAAGGCACAAGTTATATCATATATAAAACAAAAATGTGATTACTAAAGAAAATTAAGGAAATAAAGTCATATGTCGTATAAAATTCGTTAAATTGGGTCATGGGTTATATATGTATATAATGTATAAAATATGATAGAAAAAGTACGATTGATTGTACTTCTCTCTTTGATGAGTGGAAATGTATTCATGTCTATAAAATTTTGAATGAATTATTACTAATTGTAATAATTCTCCCTTGTTGTGATTTTTTTTTTGTATCAGAGACTGTAAAAAAATAAGTTTAATGCAAAAGGTGGCGAAGAAAATGAAGACATTTATGTTAATATCGGTTACCTGTATGAATAACCACATTCTTTGTTAACATGTTCATTCAACCAAATGTCAACATTTTGGAATGCTTTACCACAATGTTTACAACGACCTGGTACGATAGAACGATCTTCCTTTCTTGTCTTCGGTGGATATTCAAAATGTAAAGCCTTTAAATGATTCTTGTATGTATCACATCTTGAAAAGACACCTGTTTGATGACAGTTATAAGATCCATTGGGTACTGATCTAGTATTTCTTTCAGGATGTAAATCTGTATCCAATTTAATTAAAGTTGAATTAAATGGACATTTATAAGCACCTTCAATTTGATATAATGAAACTAATTGTTCATTCTTTAATGAAATTTGTCTCTTAATAAAATTTTCATTATCTGTTGGTTCATTAACAATTCTTTCAGTCGACACAAATTTATCCTTCCAGTGACGTTTCTTATGTCTAATTAAATCATTACTTCTGCTAAAACCTCTATTACATTTTGAACATTTATGTGGTCTATTTTCAGGATTTAAATGTGTTGATTTATGAGTATTTAAATTAGCATAATAATTATGACAAATTGGACATTCTTTCCTTTTACTTATCTTACTTTTACTACCTTTTCTAGCTCTTTTTGGAATTACTATTATATCTGAATGATTTTCTGCTCCTGATACATCGGGACTTGTAACACTACTTGGTGTAGTACTATTTAATAATGTTGATAGTGACGGTATAGAATTAGTATAATTACCGTGTCCAATTAATGAACTTGCATTACTATCATGACGAGTTTGTACAAATGATGTAGTTGATGGAGATGATGATATGGATTCTCCAAAACTTGGTAATGTTGTTGTACCTAAACCATTCGATGATATACTTGTTGCATTAATTAAATTATCAAATGATGAAATTGGTGGTAATGAAATTCTTGAATTTGATCTTGGTGGAATTGGTTGTGGCATCGGTATATCTTGATGATTAACGAATAAAGGACTTAATTTAAGTGACCTGTCAGTCATTATGAGATTTTTATGTGTTTTATGCGAAATTTGTATTTGGGTATATTATGTCAAAAAAGCTAGTTGAAGACTCTTTAGAATTGTTTCAGTTAAATGAATATTGTATTATGTAAGAGGGTTTGATAACTAATAATATTTTATAAAAAAAAGAGTTATTACCAAATTTTAAAACATTACAATATTGTCGATTTATAACTTAATTGTGGAAAGATATTAAATAACAGTAATTAATTTAAAAATATTATTTTATTAAAATTTCAATCAGAAAAAGTGTAAATCAAGATTAACTATAAATTTGAACAAACTTAAATTCAAGATGACATAATTAATGATATTGTATAATTCAATATATATTTAGTTTATATATATAATTTATATGAAACTTATAAATAAGAGAAAATTTATAAGGAATTACTGTAATCTATACTCCGTACAACATCATTCTTTATGACTTCCTCCATTTCCGTAACCTTTCTTTATGGTCTTAAAACAATCCACATCATCGCAAAGATTAATATTATTACTATTTATTATTTATTATTTAACTATAACATCAAAAGGAAGTATTGATTTACTAAGAAGATATTGAAGAAACTTATTGTATCACATTTCTTCTAAATAAGACAGTACGAAAAAGAAACAAAGATAAATTATGTAAATAAATACGTAAAGAAAGGATTATTATAATATGGGGAAGAGATTGAGTTCATATTTTATTTTATTTTCACGAATAAAGGATATACCATTTACAGCTATCTTCCCTTTCTAGGATATTGTTCCACCTGAAAAAATATCGCATAAAATTGATATACATACATTAATCAAATTACAATACGGAATATAAATGATAATCTTTCTAAAGGATCACAGAGCCATTAATATCTTTGAGATAAATAAATTAATCTACTGAAAAAATTAGCAATCACTGATAATAAATTATATCATTATGATTAGTTAATTTAAGAGGCTGCAATGAGAAGAAGGTTGAATGAAACTAAAATGTGCATATTCCCGTAGTTAACTCTGGTACTTCATTAATTATACAAGTTCCTGCAAAAAGATAAGCTTTAATTTAAATAATAACTGTTCAACCTCCGGATTTTTTTCTTCCTTCATCATATTTCAAAATAGTATGGCAGAAGTACTATTTTAAAGTATGTGGTACGACAGTTTCACTTACAAAAACTATGACAGGCGGTTAACTGTCTTAACAATAACTCAAAAAGAAAGAAGAAGAAGAAGAAGAAGAAGAAGAAAAATAAAAATAAATCAATTATTGTCTTGTTTGATACATTTTAGAATGGCTTTCTTTGCTTGGCTGTTAAGCTAATTACGACGGAGCGATCATTTTTATGAGAAAAAGAAAGGGGAACTACACATGTTAAACGGCCAATATAAATTTCTGTTCAAAAGAAGTGTAATATGACAATTGTTCGTGAACTCTTTTGTTAAATTATTTCAATTTCTACTTATTTCTCCTAATGATTAAAGACAGATTAATCGGAAATGTTTGAGATTAACTGCCAATGGTCACGAAGTCATGTGACAAACAAGCAGCCTGTCAACACGAGCCGCAGGAACATTTATAGAAAACAATATATGAACCGCACGGTAATTTCAATGGAGGTGACAAAAAATAAGTAAAATCGTTGAGAAAGAAAAAATATTTAAAACAAAAATAACGCAAATTATGCATTCTTATTGACAATTTAAGTCATTTTATAAAATTGTTTGAGACGTTTCTAGCAAAAATATATCAAAAAAATCGCAAAAAACACCTTTGTGAAAGTGACTTCGTACGGCAGTTTCTGAATACCTCGGACGTCTGTGATCCTCCATTTCACCGAATTTTTTAGATGGATCGATTACTTGCTTGTTAATAATTGAAGTGTGCCAGTATGTAAGAATGATATCTGGAAAGAGGAAACACAGAGAAGTAACCAATTGATTGGTAAATTTCCTGTTATTAGATGTCGAATGGCTATAAAATTCCCGCGAGGTGATAGATAAGGCGAAAAAGTTTAACAAAGAAGAAGGGACAGTGAAAGTTGCCGCCGTAAACGGCTCATCTAACAGCAGAAACGATCCAACAAAAGTAAAAACAACCTTGAACGAAAGAATACCTATTTCTTCCTCGGTTTCTTGTTAAAATATACACATCTGTTGTTACAGTTACGGAGTAACCAGTTCTTGAAGATTCTTCCCCTAACTTTTATTGCAAGATATTGTCGCATATTACGATAACCTGATAAAAACGGACATTACCTGCAGCCCTTTAGGAGAAAATACTGAAGAAACCGAATATAATATCTCTGCCACTAATTGATCGTTACTATGCCAGTTTAAGAAGTCAAAATGTTCACACAATCGTCGCAGAAATACTAATTAGCTACCCCACGGGAATTTCTTCTCCACGAACCCCCACGTTCTGCTCGGATAATCTATAAACCCTAATATTTAAAACTCGGAATAATATTTTGCTAACCCTAAAAACGTCCAAGAAAAGTATCATTTCACACGACCGAATTTCACTCTGTCTTTCTTGATTATTCTTTCAAATCTTCATGTTTATCAAAATGGAATATCAAAACACCGAAAAAGCGAAAAAATTTAAAAATCAGAAACGTTTGGGAGGTGTTTGAATATGTCAACCCCTCGCGTAAAATGGTAGGGTTGAATAAATAAATCAACAAATAAATTTGCAAAATCCTAAGTAAACAAAACAACACGAAAAATCTGTTATACCGTATAAAACAATAGCCCTAATACACGTCAATTATTAAAGTCGATTACAGTTAACGAAATCGAATTAAAGATTCGTCGTTCATCAATATTGTAACTATATCACAAGTTTAGGAGTCCACTTATTAACAGTTCCTAAATTAGAGACAGTCGCTAATAAATTAATCAAAATAGTATTGTAATTGAATTGAATCATACCAAGAAATCATTACAAAGACTGAAATACGAGAATAAATTGAAGTTAGCATGGATAGCAGTGCAAATGAAGAAGATCACGATCTATTATATTCTGATGCATTCGTGGATGCATTAGATTCCCCAATTCCAGAGGTACGTAATAATGAAAACCAATTAAATCAATCTTCACCAGTACAAGAAGAAGAAAATAGTAAAGTGCGTAGCAGATCTGTTATGGAAGGAGAAGAAGAGGAAGAAGCAGAGGGAGAAGAAAACATAGAGCCCTCATTGCAATCTAAGAATGATCCATCTATCCCCATTGATTATGACATGAGACCAAAAAAGAAATCTCATCATTTACAAGAGATGGCAGAAGTTTATCCGCCTAGAGAAGTATCGGATAAAGAAATTGTCACTGATGCAGGTAAAGCATGGTACCCTGTTCAATACCTGTTAAATAGTGTGAAATTTTGTTGGACTCATCTACTTGGTCCAGATTATGACCTTCTGGAAGCCAAATGTAAACATTGTGGGGAGATTATTAAAGGTGAAACTGATTTCAAAAGAGGCCCTCCTTCTACAAATTACAAAAATCATTTGCGAAAATCACACCATTTAGGTCCTAAGGATAACTTTTATGTAGAACAACTCCCATCTGAGCCTGTACCTACAACTCCAGATGAATCACCACAACTAACAGCAGATGATGAATACCTAAGTGATGATAGCTCAGATCTTGATGGTATACTCGGCTATGGCGAAGTTATGAGGGGATACACACCTGAATCTGATAATTTCGAAGATGACTCCAAGAACGCTAAATACAATAGAATGATATCTTTCCAAGGTGACGAGTTTTCTAAATCTCAATTTTTAACATTAATATGTGTGCTTGAAAATATGTCTTTCAGCTCAATGGATAATCAAACATTCAGAACATTGTTCAGTTCATTTAAATCTAAACCAACTTTGAGTTTTCAAGATATAACTAAGAATTTAAAAGAAATGAATGAACAGATTTCCAATTTAGTGAAGGATAACGTAGAGAAATATGGATCTGACCTTCCTATCTACTTCGATATAGACCAACTGGTCGGGAACAATAACGAGAAGAAGACAATCGTGGAGACCTTTATTAATAGTGCATGCTATCAAGTACTCGACACGCCATTTTTCTCCCTTGGTCAACACATTTATGATTACAAGTATCTAGTTGTTTCGTTACAATATTGTGATAGAAGTTACTTCCATAAGAGAACAATACCTCTGATAATACAACCAATTAAGACAAATCTCGAATCATACCAGAAATTGCTTCAAAATAATTTGGCGGATATTCTTACGGAGTTCCCTGGGTTAAATATGACAACCATGTCGGTGATATCTCCAGTTGATATACATACAGAAATTTCAAAGGATTTGGAGAAACAATATTCTTCGGCTGGTATTGTCATCCACAACAGTATTCTGCAAAATATAGTTACATCTTTAATTTCATTTTTTGGGACTCCGGTAGATCGACGCAGCAAACAAACTGAACAAATATACACTAAGAAAGGATCAATTATTGATGATTTAATTGATTTGAAAAACATAGATACAGAACATTCAATTTTTGGGAAGATAAACCGCTGCTACAGAGAGATTTCAAGTAGGCCCTTTTTAAGAACAAAATTTGAAAGCGTATACCAGGAAACATCAAATGACTCCGAACACTTTAAACCTGACGAATTCAAAAAGACTGAGCCATCTTCAGCAGTCCAATATTTAGAGTTCTTCATGAAGCATAAGGATGATATTGAAATGATGAATGCAGACTTCGAAGAAGAGCGTTTTTCTAGTGCCGATTTTGAGATGATACAGACTTTACGTGATATACTTTCAGCGTCTTACCAATTAATAACATTACTGTCTGATACTACCCATCCACAATATCATAATATTGCATTCATTATTATAACGTTGGAGACATACATCAGAAACTCAATCGAGACTGCACATACTGAAAAGGTGGAGAAAGCACTACAAAGATTTTTAGATGATATAGTTGCATGTAGGGAAATGCTCTCTCAAGAGAATGATATATTACTGTCGTCATATATTTGCCCTGTCATGTTGTACAATAGTGGTCCGTTTTCAGTATTGTACCCTGATCTATCATTGACAGACATACAGGACAACGTAATCGATGTAGCTATGCATGTTGTCGGAAAATTTTTGAAGATCAGGAAGGAAGGACACAAGAGTATTTACAATACCACTCCACATTCTCGAAATGTACCCAAGCAACCCGCCATAATGGACCTTTTTGAGGTACCTGTCGAAGTTACCGATGACCACAAATTGTTGAATTCTGTCGTAGAAAATGAATTAAGAGTTGATTTTGCGAAATATGTTGAAAGTGTCATGTCTGGATATGATAAGTTCTTTTCCTACGAGCTGGAAGAAACAAGTTATGAGAAGGATGGTTCTGTATTCAAAAATAAAGTTACCGGCGATGTCCTGGATAGCATATCGGAATTAATAAAAATTCATTTACCAATTAGCAACAAATATTTGAAAGAATACCTCCAGTCGGATACAAATTTACTGTTTGCTGTTATTATCAAATACGTACTTACATTATCGACATCTTCATATTCATCTTCCTTATCGTTCCTTTATGACTTCAGGCCTGCGAATAAGGAAACCCTATTATCTGAAGTTGTCAACGTTAGGACATTTGCAAGTCAATTTAATATTTCTAATATTGTGTGGGATACCGATGATCTGTACTCGATCTGTGACTTTCCGGGTTTAGGATAATCGAATAAAGTAGCTAATCTAAATATACAGTTATATAGTAGATTTTTCAATCAAATAAATATGTAACATTATTAATTCAGGTTTATTTCCCTGTCTTGTCTAACGATATAGTACATCAGAAGTGAGAGATATAACACAAAGTCCACTAGTTAATTATGAGAACTAATCTACATTCCTTTTTTCTGACAATTACCTGATAAACATACATAATGCGATCTTTTGGAATAGGAATATCGGTTTATTGTGAAGATCACAACAATAAATATGTAGTAAAATAGATTAATGATAAAATAGTGTTGAATATAAATGTTTCTAGATGTATATATGCGTTATATAAATAATACCAAATGTATCCTACGTTAAATGTTCAATTTAACCCCAGAAATCCAAAGAGGCTACAGTGTCGAAACCACGTAAATCCTCATAAGCATAGAGTATTTCCTGGGTATTACTTTGGAGTAATCTAATCTTGTCACCCAAGATACAACGTACCAGTTCACCACTCTCGATCTTTCTAATTTCAATAAAGTTACTATCAAAGGCTAGGATGTAAGGATACCAGATGGCGAATTTTTGTGGCTCACCCTCCCAATATATGATATGCGAATCTTTCTTTCTCCAACCTTGGTTATTGACAAAGAATGCAAATTCTGTGTAACATAACAAAAACATATTACCTACCCTGTATATAGCCATTGGTTTTAATGTATCTCTAAGTGCAAATTCTAAAGAGGTATCAGCAGGGTCTAACAAGGACTCGTGCGCATTTTGAGAAATACTAACAATTTGGAAACCCTTTTTACAACCAACACATAAATTGGCTTTTAGGAATGAAATCGAAACAGGTTCAGAATCAAAAACAACCTCTGTAATTTTTCTCTTTAAATTCTTTTTACTACTGGCACTATTACCGGAGGATAATAAAGGATGCTCCAGTTCGAAAAATTTGATGGAGTGGGAAGAATTGTGTGCTGTAACAATCAGACGTTTACCGTTACAATCACCTTCTGAAAAGAAATTAACATGGTTGATCAATTCCTTTGCGTGTTTCTTAAAGTAAGAAGTACCATTATTTTCTGCATCCAATAGTTGTAAAGGACAGGAATACAGTTTTTTATCGATCAAAAGCAATATCGATTTAAATTCTTCTAACACCGCGATCTGAACTATATTATTCTTTTGAACAAGTAAAGTCGGAGTAGAGAAGAATGTTGTTTGACTTACAGAACTGCCAGCGGTTGCTGTATTTTTCTTGTCTGGTGTTTCTTGAATTTTTGCTTCTTTTCTCTTAATATTCCCAACATACAAACCTGAGTTTGTAGCGATCAATAATTTACGACCACCATCACATGAAGTTACACTGTTAATCTTATTCGAATAATCGAAAAATTTGTCACTCATCTTCGTAATATTTATCATTGACGTTTCATCAATGATTCTTTGTTGTTCCTGTCTAACTTTATCTATCAATGTCTGTAAACCAGCATATTGAGGAGCATACAATGTTACCTGATATCTTTGTTTGGCACCATAATATAGGAAAGTTATAGCATTCTTTGGATTTGTCGTATTGTATTCTGGTTTTACGACTGTACCAGATGAAGCTGGCGAACTACCTATGTATTTTCTTAACGGTGGCATATCTTCTGAAGGTGAAACGAACAATAAAGGTAGAGGAATTGGTCTTTGGAATACTTTATGCTGATGCCATTTATTAACAGCTTTTGCCTTAAGGAATAGTAACATATTATCTAATAGATAAAATTGGATGTCACCAGTCACTGTAGCATCAGATTTACCGGTCTCCTTTCTTGATAGGATACCCTCATGTACAATCTTACGTTTTTCATCATTTAAACCCATATTAACGTATTCGTTCTTGAATAATATCTTTTGTTTTAATAATTTCACATCATGTCTATCTTGAGCAGCACCACTTGCTTTATCGATTCTCTTCATAAATGTCTTTAGAGACTCGGTAGCTCTTTCTAAACTTTCCATATCTCTCTTATCCTTATCTGGATTAGAAGATTTCAAAATTTCTCTCACTAACAACATGTAACGACCTGGTCTTGAAACACCTTGAGAAAGGAAAGAATCGATACCATGCCTTAATGAGGAACTCATCATATCATCATCAAATCTAGCAAAATAAGGGTTCACCGATCTTTGAGTTTCAATTAAATATTTTGCATATGGTCTTGATGCCACATATGAGATAAATGGTTCGAAAAATGGTACAAACCTCAATATGATATCACCAATACCTCTTACTACAGGTGAACTTTTCTGTCTGTCGGATAACGCTTCTAGAAATCTTCTATTAACAGAATAAATATCATTAATGTGAGCAAAAACGTGTCTGATGAAATTTTTCCTAATATCAGCTGGAATAATATTTGTCTCCGAAAGTGTTTTCATAAAAGTATCCCTTGTAATTTCCAAGGATTTAACAAAATTTTTCTCTGTGATGTAAACTTCATAGATTGCTTCCTGTCTTTTAATTTCTTTCTTTGGCAAATCCTTCCAAATTTCTTCTGATACAGAACTTGTCCAAGATGGTTTTTCTTCTTCGTCATCATCTAATGCCATAGAAATTTTTCTTTTCAATCCACCATCTGGTTTCAAATTCAATCTTGCCTGTTGTTCAAGTCTTCTTGGACATGAAATGGAGTAACATAATTTATCGCGAGAACAAGTTGGTGAATAACATTCTGAAAGTAAAGTAAAGACACCATTAATATTTGTAGTGGTCTTCGGAATAATTTCTTGATTATGATGTGAGGATGATGATACAGATGATGGTAATGTCTGTTGACTCATTCTACCGTTCATTGGTGTAGCTGAAATGGATGTCGAACTAGTTTGGTAACTTGACAACGATGATGTAGAACTTGACATATTTAGTCCATGGTTGCCTGGATTTGTAAAATTTGTTTGTGTAGATGGATTTGACATCATCATTAAAGGATCGTGTGCAGGTTTACCCGAACCGATAAATCTTGCATTATCAGTAAATTCATAAATTTCAAATGGAGAATCACGCAATCTATGCTCATACACGACATCATGAAACAATTTTTGAGCATCAAGAGATCTACCTAATAACAATGCTAAATTTCTATCATTGGTTCTAATCATTGTACATAGGATATCTACTGCATGTTGACCTGTGAATGCGTCACGATATAATAACCCATCCTTCTTATATTCTCCTAGCCGTATCATATCTCTAAATAATATGGCAACTTTTGATAATAATGCTGGATATACATGTGGTTTCTTCATTGAGTGTGATCTCATTTGTGAACCATGCTTCATTCCTGATGTAGATGAAGATGGTGGGGTAAAACTACTACGTCTATAATGATTTTTGTGACTTTTATGTAGACTACTTTGTCTTTGATGATATGGTAATGATGAACCAGAACTTGATGTAAACCTTTTCGAAACTAGTGATGCTGAAGAACTTCTTGTCTTGATCCCTAAACCAACTGCTTGATTGTTAGAAGCATTATTTGCTGAATGAGATTGTCCGTAATGACCATTATCTGAATAACCAAATGTACTATGGGATGCAGTTAATGGACTACTTGGATTATCTAAGAATGGATTTGTGCTATGCTCGGCATTATTCTGATTATCAAACTTTTGTGAGGATCTCCTGGATTGGAAATTATTAGCTAATGTCTTTAATGCAGATGAATTTAGAGATATAGAACTTGAAGTTGGAGTCAAATTCCTTGTTTTATTAGTATTATTAATTTCATTATGATTACTAGTATTCAACTCCTTATCTCTATTAAAACCGTTATTATACAGATCATTGCTTTGATGTTGTGGTATACGTGGAGATGACTGAATGCCTTCCACAGATTCTTGGAAATCTCTGGAAGTAGATCTATGAAATAAACCGAAACCTTGAAATGGTGATTTCTTTTGTGTTGGAGTATTTGAAGGACTTGAGAAACTTGATTGTTTCTTCAATCCAGCTAATGCCAGTTGAGGTAACGATGGTTTCTTCTTAGGTAACGTATTTTTCTTTGCATTAGCATATCTTTGAGATGGTGTAGTTTCTTGTGGTTGTATTTCTTGTTTTACTGTGTTCTTACCTTGTAATGTGTGTGTAGATCCCGTAGACGATGAAGACGATGAATATACTGGATTTGAAGGTTGTCTATTAATATCTGAATTTTTCTTACCGTTAGGACTAAATGGATTAGTACTTAACTGTGGTTGATGATATTGTTGGGTATGTTTATTATCGTCCCTTGTATTAACCTTTTTGGGACTACTAACAGGAGTATTATCTGCACTTGATAAACTTTGAGTATCTGGAACATTTTTAATATTTGTTCTTTGTGATAAAATAAATGCATTGTTACTACTTGTCATGTTACTGTTACTATTATTTGTTATAGTTCTTTTCATAGTAGATGATCCTATATCCTTTGTCGTATCAATTAAAATATCATTTGTAATATCATCTAATAATAGATTATCAAAATTACATGTTTTCAAAAGTTCTTCAGCTGTAATAGCTTCTTCATTTGATTTAAATGTATTATCGAATCTTTTTGTACCATAGATTTCAGAATAAATTTCATATCTTTCTTCCGAATTTGTAACGCCAACCATCGTATTTTTAGAATTATGTATTGATGATCAAAATTGGGGAAGTTAAACTGAAAATTTCACTTTTGATATAATGTATCTAATAGAGTAGGAATGTATGCAATATTCTAATGTCTTTTTCTTTTGAATCCTGATGCAAAAAAAAAAGAAAATTAAATTGATGAGAATATGTGGATAAAATTAGCAATTAATTAGTATATCGGGAGTCTATTCAAATAAATAAATAATAATAAAATAAGGTTGTTTTGAATCACTTTTTTCTAATTATGCAGGCTTGTTTGTACAATTAATCATTAACAGGTCAGATCAATAAGTTTTCAATTTTACTCGATCAACTCCTTTTTTACCTTGTCTTTTCAAAGAATTTAAACTTGTTATCCTTTCTCAATGTTGTTGCTTCTATTCTAATATCTCAATAGTTCAATAATGGAAAGTTATTAACAAAATATGAGTTGATGTTTAACTTTTATAAGATCGAATCAATGGAGGTGAATGTAGGTTAAATTTCACAAATGTGCGATATCTTGTCCAACTTTCTCAACTTTTCCTTCCTTGGTTGTTACCTATAATACCCTTAAGGATCTTCCAAAAATAAAGTATTTAGTATAATACTTATATTATGTATATATTAACAATAGATTAATATGTTATCTATATAAAAACCAATAGTTTTCTGCTTATCCCAAAGTCTATTCTTCGTCTTCTTTTTTTTTGTCCTCAATGGCTAGTATAAAATTCTGGTATTAACGAAACTTATATTTTTCTTCGTTCGCTTTGTTGTTGTCATTTTTATTTTTGCATTTCCACATTGAATGTCGGATCCGCAGGTAAATATTGACTGTACAACAACTAATTTGTTTGTTTGCGTAAGAAATGAATTGAGAAGGTCTCCTTCACATTAAAGAAGAACAAACTTATCAGAAAATATTAAGAAGGGTTCATTAAGAAATTGCGCATAATTAAATTAGTTTTTGATCCATGTTAGAAAATTTAAAAATTAATAATTTGGGAAATAAACAAACAAGAACGAACCGACAAAATATTCTATGCAGTGAGAGTTTAATTTACAACCGTTTTCATTAAGAGATTCAACGTCAAATTAAATTAATTATGAAATCTCGAAAATTTCAAGATTTTCTTTTCTTTTGTTATTGACATTGCATATTGAGTTTATTTCGGATTGCATCGGTTTGTATAATATGAGTATGCAAGAGATAATTTGATTTCACCAAGATCTATTGTTTCAACTTGGGATTTATATAAAAAAATTGTTTATTTTTTTTTACTAAAATGATCAGATCTACCTGTGATATAATAGGGAATACAATTGAATGGTACTCGATGGAAACACAATTGTGTTCTTACAAGTTGTATTATATAATGTTCTAATCAAACGGTTAAATATTTTACAGTTATGAAACCATTGACAGTGAAATTTTCAAACAATCTACTCATTGAAATTACTATAATAAATTTCTTGCTAATTCTTGAATATGATTATCTTTCCACATACCAAACATCTGTAAGATTGTCTTCAGTTCCGACTTGCTTCTAATTTATGGAACATACTAACAAAATCTGTAAAAATATCGTTATGTACGGAACACTTAGATGTCATACTAAATGAACTGTTCTGCGGCTCTATCTAGCTCTCACAGTTTCAAACCCCTTTTAATTGACCCGAAATTGTTAAAGCGCAGTGAGAAAGTAACAACATCTCAAGGAAATTGAAACGCTAGAATCCGAATAATAAGCAAACACAGTCAGACATTGATCAACTGAAGGTGACAAAAAAGAAGCTTATATTTATTTAGGAGAGTGATTAACAGAAAAACGTAAGAAAACATCCATAACATAAGACACATACACAATTACACCCCATTATGCCAGTATGTTTGGTCAATTACGTTTATCGAAAAAATGATAGAAAACTACAATCTATTAGGTAGTTTTCAATACAAATACAAAGTTCTTTCATTACTAACATTTTAATTTTGCTTTCTTTCTTACAGGCTTATCATTCTACATTCCCAGTTGATCCACAAAATGATCGTATGATCGGTAATTTTGTACTATTACCATTAAATTCTAAATTTAGAGGTCCAGCATATCCAGCAAATTCTGATTATGATATTATTGATGAATGTTTAGATTTATTCCGTGCTAATTCTTTTTTTAAAAATTTTGAAATTAAATCACCAGCTGATAGAGTACTCATTTATGGTATCTTATATATTAATGATTGTTTATCACATTTAAAACCACAAACTAATCATAATGAAGCTGTTAAAGTATTAACTAATTTATCATTAGATAATTTTAAATTACCAGGTTCTGCTGGGTTCCCATTAAATAATGTTTATTCAATTCCTGTACAGGATCATAATCAAATGGATTTATTGAAAAATTATTTACAACAATTTAGACAAGAATTAGCAATGAGATTATTAGATAGAATTTATACAGATTCAAAAGAAATTCCATCAAAATATTGGTTAGCTTTTACTAGAAGAAGATTTATGAATAAAAGTTTATAAATTCAATTGAAATAATAACAATATATATGATATTATCCTTCATCTATCTATCTATCTATATATATATATGTAAGCACGTTTCAATAAATTATATGTAATCAATGACAAACAAATACACAAATAAATAAATAATAAATGTATTAACAAAGTAGTCTCTAGCTTAATATATTAAATAACAATAATACAAACCAACTTACCTAGCAACGGTTCGTATAAATCTTAATCATATATCTCTCCCATTGCCTTATCAATAGGATAAGCATTAACTAAATGTTGACCTTTTGAATGTGAAAAGTAAAAAATTGCACAGAGAGACGAGCCGAAAAAAAAATAGTATATGAAACTAGTTGCGGAAAAATTAAAATGTTAATTAACGGCTTAATTTTGCGAAGAGGTAGGCAATCACATCTCAACTAATCAATAGTTGCTATTCGTTACATCAGAGATAAATAATATAGATAAAGGAATCGATTACAAGTTACGGAAATAGTAAGTTATTTCCCCCCAGTTTACTTATATACATATATTATAACATCCAGATTTTATTGCTTTTAAGAAGCACATAACTAAACGACACACACACACACACATTTACTTCAAATTTATCCTAATATTGCATGCAGATCTTCTCCTTAAGTTCGAAGAAGAAATCTCCTAAAAAGACATCTAAAGCTTCTAAATCAAATGAAAATTTAAGAAATGGTACAGAATTATCTACAACAAACTCAAATAATGGGAACAGTGGATTAAATGGTACTTCAAAGAAAGAAAGTAAACCAACTATTTCATATTATGATATACGTATCGATTCACCTTATAAGGATTTAATATTGATTCAAGGTACACCATTAGAATCCCAACCAATTACATTATCTGGTAAATTAATCTTTTCATTAAATGAAGATGTTCAAGTTAAAAGAGTTAGATTAAGACTTGTAGGTAAATTTAAATTAGAATTTTTACAAATGAGTAAGAAAAAAGGTTCTGGTGGGATGACAAGTATAGTGAAAGAACAACAATCATTAATTGAATGTGAATGGGATAATTTATTGAGAACTCCAAAGGGTTATATCAATGTAAATAATATTGGTGGATATAATACCAATAGTAATAGTGATTCAGCTACAGGTATAAATAGTACAACAGGAGAAACAAACATGAATGAAAATGATACTGACTCTCCAAGAACTGAATCACCTGTTAAGAAAAATAATAATAAATTTAGAATTTCAAGTAAACAAGGTAAAAAAAATACAAAGACATTTAATTTACCAGATGGTGGATTTTCTGGTACTCCATATCCAGATTTGAAAAATAATAATACAAAATATACTTTTAATTTACCGAAGGGCAATTATGAATTACCTTTTACAATTCAATTACCAAGCGATATTCCCGAAACTGTCGAAGGTTTACAAAGTAGTAGTATATTATATACTATGGAAGGTATTATTGATCGTCGTAAGAAGACTAATTTAATGATGTTAAATGAAACAGATAAAAGAAACCTGAATGCCATTTTATCTACAAGTAGTAGCATTATCAGTAGTGGCTATGATTCAAATGTTTTCAGTCAATCATTAAATTTAGGTAGTAAAATATTCACCAAATATAAATATTTAAGAATATTGAGAACTTTATCATCAGATAATCTTGCAATGCAAGAAGAAATGTCAGTTGGGAATACTTTGCTGGATAAATTACAATATGAGATTAAAATTCCAAGTCGTGCTATTCCAATTGGCGGGAAGACCCCAATTCAAATCAAGATATTCCCTTTCCAGAAGAACTATATGTTAAGTAAGATCAGTCTTTCATTATTACAATATTATTCAATGAAGGATTCAGATAATCAAATATATGAAGATGAAGTCGTAGTTAATAGACAAAGTATGACAGAATTTGGTGATCTTGTTGAAGCTGGTACCAATAGATTAATTGATAAATTCGAATTATTTAGCGAAGTTCAATTACCAGGTGATCTAAGACGTGTGACGCAGGATTGTGACATTAAGAATGATTATATTCATGTTCATCATAAACTTTTATTTCATATCATTTTAAAAAGAACAGCACCTGGGGAAACAACAGCTAAAAATTTAGAGATTAAAGCAAGTATACCAGTACTATTATTTGTGTCACCTCAATTACCTATGAAGGGAAGATTAGTTCTTTTCGATCAAATGACAGGTAAGATTCATTTCAGAACAGGTAAATTAGTATCATTATTCCCAAATATTCCAATAAATAATAATAATAATGTTATACCTGTTGGATCATTAGCACATGATTATCAATGGGTAGGTGATCCATCAAGATATTTCACTACAGATATGAATTCAAGTGCTATGCCACCACCAAATTATCAAGAAAGAACTAATGATCAGTTGATTCAACATTTAGAAGGTGTAGTGTCTAATCCATTAGATAATATGCCAGTTGGTCAAATTCTAGAAGACAACGGTGGTAATATGCTAGATCAATCACAACAACTTCCAATTCACAATAATTATATATCGAATAGTAATGAGACTACTAATAATGAACAACTTCCACCACCACCACCTCCTTTAGAAAGTAACTGGAATAATCAAGATAATGCTTCGATTCCTGAATATAGTGAAACACCATAAACTGAGAAGAATGACAATAAAAAAAGTGGAAGCTCAATTATTTTTTGTACCAGAAGGATATATGCAGCGATTAATAGTTTTTTTGCGCGTGATTTTTCTCGGAAAAGTATGCCCCGCATGTGTGCAGTGGGGGTACTTCTTGTAATAGGGAGTAGAATCTAAGAAATTGACGCACGAAGATCAAATAGCGGGGGGTGAAAAACTGGAAAGATATTGAAACCAGTTTGTGCGCAGTTTATTTGCTAAAGAAAGCCATAGACTATTTGTACGGTAGATTGTTGATTACCCCGGTTTTTTTATTATTTTAACAAATTGGTACGGGTGTTTGTTTCTGCAGATCATTCTCCACAGAAATTGCTGAGAAACAATATTACAATAAATCAAGAATGCGAGTCTATACTTAGTATCTGAAGGATATCTGCCCCGTCATTTTAGTGAAATCATAGCTTTTGGTACTCAGCTTCCTCCATATTTCAGGAGAAAACTTTAAGAAGAAACAACAAAAGGGATACCTCATTTTTGTCGTTGTAAAAATGTTTCTTCAATGCATTAGTGGTCGTAATTTACCACCGGTTGATAAGTGAATTCGGCTATTCTTTTTATGAGAATGTTACTGCAGAAAGGTTTCGTACGTGGCTTTTTAACATATTTCTTTTTTACTCATTAACATTTTGCTAGTTGCACGTGGAAATGTCTCTTCCAGATAATAGACAGACAATACACCTTACAATATTAAGAAACAAAAGTCCGTTTTGCGAAGTCGCATCTTGTATTGTTTTATTTTTTGTGCGTACGTTATACACGGAACGACATGTTAGCTGTTATGATACCCCCTCATCGTATCATAATTAAGAAACTCCATTCCAC
This sequence comes from Kazachstania sp. M6911, assembly GCA_037040125.1. Taxonomy (NCBI): domain Eukaryota; kingdom Fungi; phylum Ascomycota; class Saccharomycetes; order Saccharomycetales; family Saccharomycetaceae; genus Kazachstania; species Kazachstania sp. M6911. Next base: position 127,574 of record JAXQGP010000150.1, read on the forward strand.
CTTATTATTACGTGTAACTCTGTCCTTATTAAATAGTGACAAACATTATCCATCCAATCTGCAACACATTCATACTAAATATTTATGCCTACCAGCTTACATAGTGTGCATATTTTAACAATAGAATGTGGGGAGTTATATGCATCACAGTATAATGTGATAGTGCTTACTTAATAAATTGTAATTATAGAGATACTCCGGGGTGGGGGGAATGAGTGAAAAATTAAAAACTACAATCGAATTTTATCATTTTCTACCTGTAAATTACTGTTCTCGTTCAATTCTTCCTTTGATTTCCGTTATCCGGCTAGGCAAGGCTTTCGTAAGAAAAGCAACATACAAGACGTTGGCAGAGCTTATTGCCTTTGAATCCCCCCACTAAGTTTAACAAATTTAATATAAACATTTTCGAAGAGTAATATCCCGGAGAATGATTTGTATATTTTAAGTACATCGACAATTCTTGAGTACAACTAGCCAGACGACCAATGAAAAAAGAGAGCCCCGGTTAATTTTCTGATAAAATTAATTTTGTTTTCCCCTTCCTTCAAAATTAAAGGGAGCCCTAATATTATGTGGATGCCTAGCCATATTATAAATGATATCACTACATATCTTTTAGAAAGTTTATATTTTGCTACGTATTAATTTCTGTCGTTTGAAAATTTGAGCCAAGCCATCCCTTCAAATAATTCTTATTAAAGAAAAGATGAAGGACATTCCAGAACTGATTTCTCCCCATTTCTTCAAACCTCCCCACTCCCCGCAGTCATTGTTGACCCTTTTTAAATAATTCACTGGCCGAGTTAACCGTGGAATGTTGAACCTTATTTACTAGCTATTTTTGTTAATAACGGTATAATTTTATTGAAGAAACTCGTACGTACAAAATTTATCTTCATAAAATTTCTAGGTCTCCCTTATTCTGTGATCATGAAGATTACCATTACTATCCAATTGTTGCTATGTGTCGATTATTCTCCATTTTACACATTAAATTCGTAGTAATAACGGTTGGACATATTATATATGGCCCCTAATTATTTTTACATATTTTTTAATAACCTAAATATTCTCTCGTACAAACAAATATTTAACAGATTCATATAACAAATAACAATTTGTGCCTAAATAAACAAGACAAGAAAACGTATTGTTAAATTGATGATTTTTTGCCGTTCATTCCTCCTATATAGCAATCCTTCTTCTTCTGCACGTAGAGTAGTTAAGTTCAACTAAGTTTCACTTATTTATTTCTGTCGGTGTTTGTCATTGCTGTACGTTTATTAAAAATACTTCTTACTTCTTTAATTCTTAGTGTCCTTTTATTACAATCTTGCCTCTTCAACTTGATTTATAATTATTAAAACAATAAGAAATAAATTGGATTGTCTTGCTGTCTTATTGTAGGTTCAAATTTAAAACTTGTTAGCCTTCCTTCTCTCGCCCCCCTCCCTCCTTAGTAAAATCAACCAACCCCCCCACTCTGCACGACATTTCTTTTACAGAAGATATCATCAATATCATGTTTTTATTATTATTCTTGTTATTATGATCCCATTAAAAAATATATACGCGTAATTATTGCTAAGTATACACCCAAGAACGCTTAATAAACTATAGTAAGTCAGATTGAATAACATTTGATTACTGTAAATGTTACCACAAAAAGTAAGATGACCAATTAATATCATTAAATTTAACAAAATTTTGTATCTGGTTTTACTAATAAGGCATTGATAAAACACCCTTCAAATAAGTTTTAGGTTCCCCCTGCGATTATACAAAATTTCATGTAGCCCCTCAATCCCACATCATAATTTAATTAACCTCCGAATGTCATAGTAACAAATAAAGGATATTGTTTGAACTTATTTAATGTATTATTATATATAATAAACAAGATTTTCTTCAATCACATATTTAATCTTACTTTAATTCTTTTATTCAGAATTTAAAAATTATTTTTTCTTTTGGTTTTTCTTGTTAAGTCACTTTCTAATATCTGAAAATGGAATTTTCACTTTTATTTCTTTTATATATTTTCTCTTGACATATATGTAGAATTTATTAAAAATTTTCATATGAACAGTACTAATAATTTTACTATAATACGTTTTTTTTTACATGGGAATAAAGTTAAGTTAAATTATTTATAATCGTTTATTTCTCTATTTTCTATTTTTATTTTTTATTTTATACTCACACACTCATTTTAGTTATTAAATAATAATGGGTAATTCACAAAGGAAATATATTTGTTCATTTTGCGCAAAATCATTCTCTCGTTCAGAACATAGAACAAGACATGAAAGATCACATACAGGTTATAAACCATTTCAATGTAAAATTTGTAAACATTCATTCGTTAGAAGAGATTTAGTACAAAGACATATTAGAACGGTTCATCGTGTATTATTATTAGAAAGTAAAAAAAATGGTTTTGATTTACAAAAAAATAATAATGGTGAGGATATTGGTAATATTGAAATGAAGGAAGGTTTCACTTTTATTCAAAATGATAAGAAAAAAGTTAATAAAAAAATTTTAAAATCTAAAAAGGATAATGATATTAGTGATACAATAAGTAATTCTTCATCAAGTTCAAATTCAAGTGATGATCAAACTATTGATGAATTAGTTCGTCAAATGATTCATGTAAGGGATATGCCGAAGGAGTCGGAGTTAGAAAGAATTTCAAGTACGCGAAGGACAAAAAATAACAATAACAACAATCAACATACTGCAACAAGTGCTGGAAACATTAGCAGTAGTAGCGGTAGTAGTAGCAACAATGGTATAACAAGTATAAATAATTCAGCTTCTTCAAGTGCTACTGCTGTAAGTGATATGAATAATGATCAGACACATTTATTTTCTGAAAATATATTGAACGTAAACAACAAGACAAATTTATTACATAATGATATTGATAATGCAATACTGAAACAATTATATTTGAATCCAGTTAACGATTTATTTAATTCTCATTTAACAAATAATGTCATTGGTAAATTCAATTTAAGTTATTATTCTGATCAATTATTGAAAAATTTCAATTTTGGTATGACTGCATTAAGAGATAATCACATATTTTTAAATTCAATAAGAAGAATATACGAATCATCTAATTATAATAATGATAAATTTTTTGATATGGCTTGGGTAGCTAAAAAAGATGGATTCTTACCCATTTTAGGCGTATCTATATCATGTCTAGGTAATTTTATCAAGAATAACGTATATGATCAAAACCTATGGATATTATGTTGGAATCAAGCAATGAACAGTTCGTCAGAATTTGGTAAACCAGATATTTTATCAATTTCCATATTGATTTATATTATAATACGGACACCTCAATGCGATAAAACATGTTTAGATGTATATCAATTTTTCCAACAAAGTTTATTATATATGATTAACCAATTAGATTCATCTGACACAGTTGTGGATTCGGTAGATATCAAATCCTTTGATATTTGGAATATATTTGACATATGGGTATTACTTACCAAAATTACAGATACCTTTGATAATGCTTCTTCGATCATTTATAAATGGTTCTTAAAACAAAACAATTTATTTACAGGGTTTTCCGAACTAACACTGTACGATTTCTTAAACTCAAGAAGTTATGTCATTGAGGAAAATATATCTTTAGAAACATTAAATATTTTACCAGATACCTTATATTGTGAAGCTAATAATACTTTATTCAATACTACAAGAAATATCTTTTCTGTAGGTAGTTTCAGATCAACAGAAGATTTACATAATTTAATTATTAAAATTAATCAAAAATTCTCAAATTTAACAATTAAAAAGATCATATCTGAAACGACAGATAATTTGGGTGTCAAGAAAAATAATGAACATTTAATTAATGTACATGATCCAAATTTTAACTTATTATTTCAAGATTGGAAGAAAAACATTTTTTTATTGAATGCTCCAGTTAAATTCTCAGAACTTTTAATTGATTATGCTATCTTACCTCAATCAAATAATCATTGGTTATTATGGGAATGTACTTGGTTTGAATTCCTAAAGAGTCTTTCTCCAGCAGATTTGGTTTATAAAAAGACATCATTTTTAAAATTACAAGTTTTACAAAATATTTATTTAGATGGTGCAATGATTAATAATAATTTAGCTCTATGTACTACTCCAATCATTGCATTATTAGAGAATCATAATAGAAACGCCGATTTGTTCCCAATTGATAATAGATTTGTTACTTTAATAATTGATATTTTAGCATTCCAATTAAAATTCTTTTCAACTGAACTTGTTTCATCACAATTAAATGGTCCTGCTCATATTATGGGATTCTTAGCTAATCCAATGGTTCAACTCATCTTATATGCATGGTTCTCAGTAATTTACAAAGATGATAAAGGTGATTATGTTTTTACAAATGTTGAATCTGAATCTGTAATTCATTTTGTTGAAAAATATATTATTGATAAGGATAAGAAAATGGATACTGATAAACTTTTAGAACAAGATATTAATGAAATATTGTTTAATAATAGATCTCCAGAATTTATTGGGTTCCATTGTTTAATCAATTCCATCGCTAGTTATATCAAAGATGAAGTTATCATTAAAAGATTATTCCCATTACCATCATTAGATCAAGAAACTAGATTTAAACTATTTGAATTTTTGAAATTATACGAAAAGGATGAACCAGAAATGGCAGCTGCACCAATGGTTAAGACACCAAGTTATTCTCATAGACCTTCAATTTCTTCAATTGGATCTAATCCACTCAATTTACCAACTTCTCCAAATTCATGTACTCCAACATCAAAGAGAAGATCATCTGTTATTTCAATGACTGAAGATGGTCAAAAATTGTTACTACCTCCATTAAATTTTGTTCCAGGACAATTATTAGCATCTCCATCAAATAAAAGAAATTCTATTTCAAATGGTAGTTGTTTTGAAAATCCAACTTCTAAAGTCCCATTTGGTACTTACAATGATACATTTGGTACTGTTCCACAACCAATACTTCACAGTGGTAATCCAAACATTTTAAATCATTTAAATAATTATTCATATGGTGGTAAGAATAATGGTATTCCTCAAGATGCACGTAAATCAAATGGTTTCACAAATTTAAATTCATATGATAATGATACAAGACCATCAGGTAAATGGTTACATAGTAGAAGAGCTTCATTACCTGCATTATCAACCAATAAACCATTAAATGCACCTGTATTACCATCTGTATTTCCAATACTTGTCAACGGTACAACTATTGGTGAAGCTCAACCACTTAGACCAGCTCAAAGATTTAATGTCACTAAGGATAGATTATCTAATGAAAGATCTACTAATAATTGAAAAAAAAAATATATATCATGAACATTCAATGATAAGAAATTTTATAGATTCATATTGCAAAATGTGTAAGCACAAAACATTATATATCTAAAAATTTATGTAATAATAAATATTCCAAATAATGAAACAATCACCTATATATAAATGTCCTATTGACAGTTTTATATACACTCGAAGTAATTAATTATTGTACTTCTCTCATAAATTATGTAACTTCGCAAAATACAAACCATGTGAAAAACTAAAAGACCGATTATTATTATTAAATAATATATATTATTTTACATAAATGAATTAAAAAAATAGAGGGATTACATGAGAGATAAAGAAATATCTTTTCTTTTCAATTAGTAAACGAAACCTAGAATCTTACCAGAGACGTGCTTTCTTCTAGCTTCTTCATGATCCATAATACCAGCGGAAGTAGTTAGAATAACGAAACCAAATTGTCTAGCTGGTAATAAGTTTTCAGTCCATTTTTCAATATCATTGATCTTAACGTTAAATCTTGGAGAGATAACACCACATTTGTTTAATCTACCATTCAATTGAACGACGATCTTACCAGATCTGTGGTCATCGATAGATTCGAATTCACCAATGTAACCTGAGAGAAATAAGTTATTAATAATTATTGTCATGACAACAGTTATTAAAATTTGAAATTGTTAGTAAAAAAAAATTGAATCATACAAAAATATTACTAGAGAGAATTGTTGACCATAATATACCATTGCAATCAATTTATTATTTTAAATGTTTCATATGTTAAAGAATTTTGAACAAAATACGTTATGTTATAAGAATTTATTCTGTTTTTTCCAAAAAAAAATAGATATTACAAATAAATGGAATTAGAATGAGATGTCGAGCGAAAGTAAACGGTTAAAAATGGCTAAGAACGTTTGATCATAAAGATTAAACACAATTAGAACCGTGTAAGAAGCATTCTCTCGTTGGAATAATTAATTTCCCGGATACTTAAAGGACAGCGTGGGACTGATAAACCGAGCACACCATCTAGTTATCAACCCGGGAATATTTTATTCATCATTCTTTAACATTTAAAAACAAATAATAATAAAAAGCAAATTGCAATAGTATTTTTGGGACAACATAACACAATCTATTCAATTAATAATAACAATAATAATTATTATTAGTGATTTTAGAACATACCATGCTTTTGCATAACTTGTAGGAATTTAATGATGACCTTGGAAGATGGTCTAATCATAACTTGACGTTTACCAGTCTTTTCGGCATTGTTAATAGCATTTAGAGCATCAGCTAGAACGGAAGTACGAGTCATTGTGAATTATCTAAATAGAAAAAAAAAATAAGTATCATTTAAATGATAATTAATATTGTTAGTATACTAATTTACTTTGTATTTTATGTATAAAACATAAAAAGTACTATCGTAAAATAACAAAGTTAAATTAAAACTCTAAAAATGTTAGTTTGTACTTTTCAAAAAAACGGAAACGTTAGTTCTGAAAAGTTAAATAACATCAAAGGAGGTAACAATTCAATTACAGTGTTTTGAGTGTCCAAAATTAATCAATATGAAATAACTTCGGATTCAAAATACTAATAATCAAAAAATCGATATGCGCCATAGAAAGGTATCAGAGGTCAATATTCCTATATATATCCTATATTCAACAGAAGATAGAGATATGTATCAACAATATCAAATCGAAGTTCCACTTTTAAAATAAAAGCCACAAAAAAATAAAGACTTCTCTGATTCTCATGACGTTTCTTTAATAATATTTTGTATATTACAGGTAGTATAATTATACTATCAGTACATACATTAATGTATGAAATTTATTATTGGATTGATTCGGTTTTTTCTTGAGAACGTAAATTGTATTGAATACAAATGTCTTAAAAACCTTGTCTTATATAGTAATTGTGAAAATAATAGTTCGCTGCGTAGTTGTCCGCTGTAATATTTCAGTGTTGAAAAATTTCAGTTTTTTTGCGTGTGCGGGTTGAAAAAAATTATTTTTCTGAAAATTTTCAGAAAAAAAAAACAGTCCAAAAAATCGTTCCCTATAATAATCAGAAAAACACGAAATAAATGACAGGGTTCAAGAACAATCGTTGTGGAATTAAATGAAGAAGGTCACACACAACCTTCTTACTATAAAAAAGAAGGGCAATTATGTTCGTACAAATTGATATTGAACAAGGTGAATATTTTGATTACTATAAGGAACTATCCAGTTACCAGGGCACATATTATCTTGCTGTCATACCAAGAGCTGACGCTTTTTGAGAATCTTGAATATGCGTCATTGTAAGAAGATGACAGTATTATATCACCATAAACATAATTGAATATTTCAGACTGTGTATGATGTTCTTACACACCCATCATATATATCACAGTATAATCTTATGATTCCCTAAATCTGACATCACATAGATGGGTTTTCACTATACAATATTCATTCAACATAACACAACACAATTACAATATGTGAATCATAGATGGAATCACATATACTACATAATGATATATATATATATATGTAAAATTTGTGTCGCTTTCTCATAATGTAACAATTGAAGCAGTGTTGTCACTCCCTCGCACGCCCAATCTGAAAATCTCGGTAACGGCAACGGCAATAATCAGAAAAAATGAGAGAAGAGATGAAATGAATCATGTATGGATGATTCCCGAGAGAAAATATCGTGTAACCGGAATAAATCTACTTTTGTTCAAGGAATACTGTAACGATAGATAGATATATATATATATTCATATGCTAATCTAATCCTATGATAAATGGTGTGGCTTTCAATTAGAAATGAATGACATACAAATATTTGAAGCTGACGCAACTTTTACAGGGACATTTTATTATATTTTTATTCAAGTTAATTTGAAGAGATAACTATTATACAACAAGGAAAACAATAGTCGATTCTGAATTTGATTTGTTGAGAGTATTGATGAAAAAGTGTGTTTAATTAATTTTTTTTATAAAAGAAAGATATTTAAATATGCGCACATCCTTTGATGATTCCAATAAATTATTCCTTTCTTTCTCATAGTATCATTCACCCAATAAAATAATAATCAATTAAAAGAATAATAAAAATAAATAAAACAGTCATTAACAGACAGTCCCTTTAAAATATTCTATTATAATCATTCATTTTTATTATCATTTAGAAGGTTAAGAAGAGAATTACACTTATATTCAAATATTAGTCACATTCATATCGAGATTATTAATTCAACAAGAGTGTCATTAAGTTCATTCTATTTCAGACAACTTTAAAAAAGAATAAAATTCAAGTTTTCAAAAACTATATAAAGTGTTAATAAACCTCTCAAATTATCAACTATTTCTCATTTGCATTTCCAATTAATATATTCATTTAAAATATTTTATTATAATTAATATTCACATATATCAGCATTACATCACAATAGAAAAAACTATATACAAAATGGTTACAGGTTGGAGAAGATTTGTTCCACATTTAAGAGTATTACCAGGTGATGAAAATATCACAGTCGAGTCTTCTACTGATACTGATTCTGATATTAATATCAAAGAACATCATGAGGATCAATATTCTGCTCAAAAGGATAGTATCGATAAGATTCCACATCATAATACTATTCAAGAAATTTCAGAAAATTATAATCAATTACAAAAAGATATCCCTTATGAATTAAGAGATGAATCTGGTCGTAAATGGTGGAAATATTTTGATGAATTCGAATATAGATTAAATAAACAACGTAAGGAATCTAGGAGTTGGTATGAATTTTTATATCCAAATCATAAGAAACAAAGTAAAGCAGAAAGAAAATTACTTTATAAATTAGATTTAGTAATTGGTGTTTATTTCTTAATGTTATGTTGGTCAAAATCTGTTGATACAAATAATTATACTAATGCTTATGTTTCACATATGAAAGAAGATTTAGATATGAAGGGTAATGATTATATTCATACTTCAACTATAGGTAACGTCGGTGCCATTGTATTTCAATTACCATTTATGTATCTTTTACCAAGATATCCTGCTCATTTAATTTTACCATTTATGGATTTTGGTTGGGCTTGGTTTACATTTGCTTGTTACAGAGTTAAATCATTAGGTGAATTACAAGCTTATAGATTTATCTTAAATGCATTTGGTGCTGCTTATTATCCTGTATCTCAATATGTGTTAGGTTGTTGGTATGCTCCTGACGAATTAAGTTCAAGAGTATGTTTATTCTTCTGTGGTCAATTATTAGGTGGTGTTACATCTGGTTTATTACAAGCTAGAATCTTTAAAAGTTTAGATGGTGTTAATGGTTTAGCAGGTTGGAGATGGATGTTCTTAATTGATGCAGTGGCAATTTCAATTCCAACTGCAATTATTGGGTTTTTTGTAATCCCAGGTATTCCATCTAAATGTTATTCTTTATTTTTAACAGATGAGGAAATTATGATCGCAAGAGCAAGAAATAAAAGAAATCAAATTGTTGATGGTGTCGATAAATCAAAATTAACATCTTTATTCAGTAAGAAAATTTGGAAACAAGTATTTTTAACTCCAACTTTCTGGGTTTTAGTAATTTTTGATACTTGTTCATGGAATAACATGACTGCATTCAGTGGTTCATATACTTTATGGTTGAAATCCAATTACGAATATACAATTGAACAAGTCAATAATTTAAGTGTCTTACCAGCTTGTTTAGGTTTTGCCTATGTGTTTTTCTGTTCATTTGGTGCTGATATTTTCCATTGTAAATGGATATTTATGGTATTTGCTGCTATTATGAATACAGTTTCATGTGCATTATTAATCAAATGGGATATTCCATCAAAAACTAAATGGTATGCTTTCTTAACTACTTATTTTAGTATTTCTGCTTCACCAGGTCTTTGGTCATTCATTAATGATTTCCTAAGATTTGATCCACAAGTTAAAGCTGTGACATGGATTGCAATTTATTCATTCTCACAATCAACTTATGCTTGGATTCCAAATTTAGCCTGGCAAACAACTGAATCACCAAGGTTCAAGACTGGTTATATTGTTAGTTTAATATTTGGTGCCATCTATGGTCTATGGACATTCGTTGTATTGTATCTATATAAGAAAAATGAAAAACGTCATGCTTTAGGAAATGGTATCATCTTATATGATTCATCAAAGGGAGAAGCAGCACCTGAATTTGTCACTGAAGATATGGAATTAAGAGACGATGGTTATTATTACGTTAAAGATGATTTCTAATTCATCGTACTTAAATATTTTTTTGTATATATTCTAAATTATTCAAATTTTTATAAACTTTTATACATAATCTACGTCGTTGCAACGATTAGACTCAATACCATCTATGAATCGTTGTTCAATATTGTGAGAACCTCTCTGTTTGTTTAACGCTCCGTTGTTTTCATCCTCGCGGACAGAACGAACCTGGGAAAAAATATTAGTGTAAGCAATACTGAAAATGATAACTTGTTAATCACTATATATATGAAACAGTTTTCATATAAAGACGTAACAACAGTCATACCAAGAAGAGCAACTATAACTGTTCAAAACAAACTAATTCCACACACACATATATAAATACACAATGTCTAGTGATAGAGCATGCATGCTATGTGGTATAGTACAAACGACAAATGAATTCGGTAGAGAAGGTTGTCCAAATTGTCAAGGTATCTTTGAACAGGCAGGTGTCTCTGCAATGGAATGCACATCTCCTTCATTCGAAGGTATGGTTGGTATGTGTAAACCAACCAAATCATGGGTAGCTAAATGGTTGAGTGTGGATCAAGGTATCCCGGGTGTATATGCAATTAAAGTTGATGGTAGATTACCTGCGGAAGTAGTTGATTTATTACCACATTATAAACCAAGGGATGGTAGTCAAGTAGAATAAGAACTGTACATTTATTTCATCTAGCATTGATTTATTATTATTATCATCATTCCATAAGATACGTAAAACTTTTATATAGAGGATCGAATCCTTTCTTTTTTGAAAAAAAGGTTTTTTTTATGTATACTAAATAATCAAATTTTTAAAATTCTTTTTAAACAATGTTGTAATACTAACAATACTATTTTTAAAGAAGCTCGAAGTAGAAAGAGCTGTGGAATACAGTATAAACGAGATAAGAACGATCTACCGAGATTTAATTGCTGTTTGCAGAAACCAATAGCAGACAGACTCAAGGAAGAATGTTAAGATTAGGTTCTACTATACGAAGTCCGACCATAAGGGCAAACACGATATTAAAAATATCAACGAATCGATGGCAACCTCGGGATGCATTAAAGTCACAACGTTCATTTGCTACATTTCAAACTGTAGCTGATACATTTACTACAATACATGAAACTAGTGGTATACCATGGTTAGTACTTATTCCTACTATTACATTTACATTAAGAACTGTATTTACTTTACCATTTAGTATATGGCAACGTAAAAGAATTGTTAAACAACAAGAATTAAGGAAAGTTGTTCAATCAATGACACCTATTATTAAATTAAGATTAGCAGCAGCAAAAGCAAGTGAGAATGAGGTTTCGAAAGTTAAGGATAAAGTAACAATTACTTCTAGAAAAGATTTAATTGAGAAAAAGAAATCTATTCCTGATATTATGAAACAAGAGACTACGAAACAATTAACACCTGAACAAATTGTATTAATTGCAGCAAAGGAGACTAGAAAGAGACAGAAGACAATATTTAAACAACATAATGTTCAAATGTGGAAAAATACGATTTTACCACTAGTACAAATTCCATTATGGTGTACTGTGTCTATGGGTATAAGGAAATTAACAGAATGGAAAGTTGAGGGATCTAGTCACGCTTGGTTTGAAAGTTTTAAGTTCCATGATATTGATCTTACTGGTCCACTAGAGGTATATCCAATGGTGATACCAATTACACTTGGTATAGTATCATTATTAAATGTTGAATATAATGGTAAAATGTTATTAAGAAGAACTACTGATGTTGTAGGTATTGAGACGTATCGAGATGATAATTCTAGATTAACACAAGGTATCAAAAGTGTTCTGAATGTATCTAGAATTGGTGCCGTATTTATGATGGGTGTATCCTCACAAGCATCAATACTTTTATCCCTTTATTGGATTAGTTCAAATTTATATTCCTTATTACAAAATATTATCTTAGATTTCTTATGGCCATATCAGAAATAGACATTATAGTCACACTGAATTCAAAGCAACATATGTAAATATATTTATATAATAAACAATATTCTAAAACTTCTAAAAATAAAAATAGAGAAAAGAATGCTTATACTATTATGTCTGATTCAAAAAGAGAAACAGCGATATATGTTTATAGAGGTATGTATGTATGAATGAATGTGCAGGATAACATAAAAAGAAACCCACTAATGTACAGATTTATAAATGAATTTATTAATTTATTAACTTATAATTATTTTTTGTTTTTCTTTTCTAATTCTCTTCTTGTACCTTTTAATAATTCTAAATGACCAACTTTACTTGCGACAAGTCTTTCAGTTGCAACAGTTAATGATGAAGTTTTATTTAATTTTTTCATATGTTGTAAACTTTTCTTTTTAGATTTAATTATTCTTGGAGCAGCAGCTTTTAAATTTTTTTGTTTCTTTGTTACACGACGTGGATCCTTAACCTTTCTATTAACCTTTAATGCTTTTTGAACCATTTCTTTATATTAGTATTATGATATGATTATATTTATTGACGGTAATAGTTTCTTAGTAATATATATATATCTCTATAATAAAGGGAGTTTCATATAGTTGATATCAATCGTTTTATTTACATATAAGAAACTATATTAATCTATCATAGTAGCTCTGTATACATTTGTTAGAGGAAATTCAATTTGCGATGACCTTTGATTAAAATTTTCACATTTTTTCCGTTTTAGGTACCGGGACGAGACATGTGTTTCGGACATATGAACAGTCTACAATAGAGTATAGTGAGAATCGGCAATAGCTAATTAATGTTGACAATGTCTGTCAGTTTCTGAACTAATCTGAAACATATACCTTTGCGATATACATTTCTTATAAATTTGAAATTTAGAATATACTCATAGCTAGTTTAAACAAAACGATGATGAAACACAATCTGGGAAAACCCCCGTTATATTAACAAATAATGCTATAATAATGTTACAACTAGTAAGAATTGAGCTCTAAAACACTTTATATTCTTTTGTATCTAACTTAACATTAAATTCAATAACACTGGGGCGGTTATTTTACTGTTGAAATATTTTGCAAAAGTATCACTGTATACGACATATTAAACTTTTATCTGTTTCGTTTACAATTTGCTAACAGTAGCAGCCATACAATAAAAAATTGAACAAATTCACAGCTGTAAATAATGCTCGTGCGAAACAGACTGCCAAACAAACTGGCGTACGAAGCAGTCAGAATCGGAGTCACTTTTTTTGTCCATTTTCTTAACAACTGACCATTTTTACTCTTTTTAACTCTGTCCGCTGCTGTTGGAAAAAAAAATTTGAAAGGAATTTTCTTCGGCAAGCACCGCCATTCAATAACAGCGAACAGCCAGAATAAATTTTTGTATGAACTCGAGATGATGATGATGATGATGCTTCTACTGTATATTATTAGAGTCACAGAGAAGGAGAAGTCACTGTAAATTTAAGGAAATGAATAATTTATTGAAGTTGAATCATTTCTAGTCTTATTTCATTATATTATTATATTAGCAATATCCTGTTAACTACTCCTGCCAGAGTTACTTTAATTTATACTATGTTACAATTTTTGACTGAAGCTATATAAGGCATCTCAAATCTTTTAATTTTAAGTCATATTTCTTATTTAAATAATTATATTACTCGTAAGTTTAATCGATGACTGTTTCTTTCTTATATATATATATATTTTATACATATAATACTAGGTTTAAAGATTTCTTAACTTATATAACCCTTCTCTTATATTATAATCAACTATATAAAACTGTTCAATTCTCATAAAGGGATCAAGAAAGTTATTGTTTTATTACAATTGTACAATAATAATAGTCGTCGCTTTAAAGTTACATTCTTTTCAAACTGAATTTTTTTTTTTTTTCTGAACAAACCTTTCATTTTTCAATATAAAGGGATTTTCAATATAAGAAGGTCATCTACTAATTTATTAATATCAAACAACAAAAAAACAACAACAACAACTAATAATAATAATACATATAATTAACTTTAATAAAGATATATATTACGATGTCATCCTTTATTTTACCTGGTCCAATAGCTTTATCTCAATTTAGAGTTGAAAATTTAACAAAAGATATTAATCAATCTTCAACAAATAATAATATCGTTAAAGAAATTCGTTCATGTTATGCTCATTATATAGATAGATTTCCAGATGCTACATTAACTGAGAAACAACTTTCTTTATTAAAAGTATTATTAACTTATGATACTCCATTAGATTATAATTCAGATAATATGACTCAAATACTTCATGATGGTATCTTAAATAATATTTCAAATGTTAAAGAAGATAACAATACCGATATTTATCATTTAATTAGAATTATTCCAAGAGCTGGTACAATTTCTCCTTGGTCTTCAAAGGCTACTAATATCTTTAGTGTTTGTGGTTTCAATGATAAAATTAGTAGAATTGAAAGAGGTATTGTCTTATTAATTAAATTAGATAAATCAGTTACTGATATCAATACTATTTTCAATGAAATCAGTTTAAAATCAGTATATGATAGAATGACTCATCAATTATATATTGATGAAGCTCCTCAATCATCAACATTATTTACTCAAGAACAACCAAGACCATTAATTACTGTTCCATTACAAACTGCTACTACAAATCAAAAATCACCAATGGAAATTTTACAAAAAGCAAACATTGAATTAGGTTTAGCTTTAGATTCAGGTGAAATGGAATATTTAATTAATGCATTCATTGATATTATGGGTAGAGATCCAACTGATGTCGAATTATTTATGTTTGCTCAAGTTAATTCCGAACATTGTCGTCATAAAATCTTTAACGCAGATTGGACCATTGATGGTTTAAAGAAAAATTTATCATTATTTCAAATGATTAGAAATTCCCATAAGATTACTCCTGATTTCACTATTAGTGCTTATTCTGATAATGCTGCAGTTATCGAAACTGGTAACGATGCTTATTTTTTTGCTCCTGATTCAAAGACTAAAAGATGGACTGCTTTAAAAGAAAAGATTCCAATGTTAATTAAAGTCGAAACTCATAATCATCCAACTGCTGTTTCTCCATTCCCAGGTGCCGCTACAGGTTCAGGTGGTGAAATTCGTGATGAAGGTGCTACAGGTCGAGGTTCAAAATCTAAATGTGGGTTAAGTGGGTTCTCTGTTAGTGATCTTTTAATTCCAAATATGAAAAAACCTTGGGAATTAGATGTTGGTAAACCTTCTCATATTGCTTCTGCTTTAGATATTATGATTGAAGCTCCATTAGGTTCCGCAGCTTTCAATAATGAATTCGGTAGACCTTGTATCAATGGTTATTTTAGAACTTTAACTACTTCTGTTAAGAATCATCAAGGTGAAGAAGAAATTAGAGGGTTCCATAAACCAATTATGTTAGCTGGTGGTTTCGGTACTGTCAGACCTCAATTTGCTTTAAAGGATAAACCAATTACTCCAGGTTCTGCAATTATTGTCCTTGGTGGTGAATCTATGTTAATCGGTTTAGGTGGTGGTGCTGCATCTTCTGTTGCCTCAGGTGAAGGTTCTGCTGATTTAGATTTTGCTTCTGTCCAAAGAGGTAATCCAGAAATGGAACGTCGTTGTCAACAAGTTATTGATGCTTGTGTCGCTTTAGGAAACAATAATCCAATTCAATCTATTCATGATGTAGGTGCCGGTGGTTTATCTAATGCTTTACCAGAATTAGTTCATGATAATGATTTAGGTGCTGAATTCGATATTAGAAAAGTTTTATCTTTAGAAAAGGGTATGTCTCCAATGGAAATTTGGTGTAACGAATCTCAAGAACGTTACGTTATGGGTGTTGCTCCTGAAGATTTAGCTACATTTGAAGAAATTTGTAAAAGAGAAAGAGCTCCATTCTCTGTTGTTGGTAATGCTACTTCTGAACAAAGATTGATTGTTAAGGACTCCTTATTGAATACAACTCCAATAGATTTAGAAATGTCTATCTTATTCGGTAAACCTCCAAAGATGTCAAGAAGTGCAATTACTGAACCATTATCTTTACCTGAAGCTAATTTATCTGTTGTTCCATCACTAGATGATGCTGTTCAAAGAGTTTTAAGTTTACCTTCTGTTGCTTCAAAATCTTTCTTAATTACTATTGGTGATAGAACTGTTACTGGTTTAGTTGATAGAGATCAATTTGTTGGTCCATGGCAAGTACCTGTTGGTGATGTTGGTGTTACTGCTACTTCATTAGGTGATTCAATTATTTCTACTGGTGAAGCATTAGCAATGGGTGAAAAACCTGTTAATGCATTAATTTCTGCCTCTGCTTCTGCTAAATTAGCTGTTGCTGAATCCTTATTAAACATTATGGCTGCTGATGTTAAATCGTTGAAACATATTAAATTATCTGCTAATTGGATGTCTCCAGCTGCTCATAAGGGTGAAGGTGCTAAATTATATGAAGCTGTTCAAGCATTAGGTATGGATCTATGTCCAGATCTTGGTATTGCTATTCCAGTCGGTAAGGATTCCATGTCAATGAAGATGAAATGGGATAACAAAGAAGTTACTGCTCCATTAGCATTAAACATAACCTCCTTTGCACCAGTTTACAATACTTCAAACACTTGGACTCCAGTATTAAACAAGACAATTGGTGACTCTTCTTTAGTTTTGGTTGATTTGTCTAGTTTACAAACTGGTAAACGTTTAGGTGGTTCTGCTTTGTTACAAGTTTACAATCAAGTCGGTAATTCATCCCCAACTGTCTATGACAATTTAGTTTTGAAAAATTTCTTAGAATCATTATTAGCTTTACACAAAGATGGTACTTTGGTTTCTGCATATCATGATGTTTCTGATGGTGGTCTATTTACAACTTTAGTCGAAATGGCTTTTGCTTCAAGATGTGGTTTACAAATCAATGTTCAAAATATTCAACAAGATGAAATTTTATCTGAATTATTCAATGAAGAATTAGGTGCTGTTTTCCAAGTTTCTAACGATAAATATGATAGTTTCGTTCAAGTCCTGAACAATAACGGTATCGGTTCCGAATACATCAAGGTTGTTGCTACTCCAGATTTCATTACTCAAGATATTAAGATCACTAATGGTAATGATGTTGTTTATGAAAACACAAGAGGTAAATTACAACAAATTTGGGGTCAAACATCGTATGAGATGCAAAAATTAAGAGATA